>SZWC01020615.1:16402-46766 GCA_023375785.1 Penium margaritaceum
TTTGCAAGGAGGGCGAGGGGGGACGAGGGCACGAGGCCACGAGGCCTCGCCCTCGAGGCCCTCGTGGCCTCTCAGTCGCCGTTCCGGCTGAGGCCGCGATCGGCGGCTGGCGGCTGGCCGGCCGGTGGCCGGCCGGTCGCTTGGCTGGCCGCCGGCCGTCCAGCCGGCCGGCAGCGAGCTGGCCGACGGCCAGCGAACTGCTGGCTGCCGGCCAGCCCTCGCTGACGCGATGGGTGGTGCGCAACCACCCCTCGCATCAGCGAGGAGGGAGGGCCGAACCGGCCCTCCCGCTACACTTGCATGCTTCTAGCGTAATGTCCCGGGTTGCTGATCCCTCGGGACCACATGTTCGGTTTATACCGGCGTGTGAGAAACCGCCTGGAGCTCGCTTGCTCCAGGGCCAGGTTCGATCCCTGGGTGGCGGCCGGGCCCCACGTCGAGCTGTTCGTGTGGGTGGCCCGGTCAAGCGGCTCTAATCACTTCGCTTGCTTGTTACTCACTCACTTGTATTCACTCTCGCTCTCTCTAGTTTGAGCTTGCCCCCGATCCATGGTTCCTCCTGTCGCCAGCTACTTGCTTGCTGCTTACTTGCTTGCTTGCTAGCTTAGCATTCAATGCTACCTTCTGGTATCAGAGCAGGAGGGCTACCCCTCCCCACTGCGACAGTCCTGAGACCTCGTGAAACCTCTTCGGGCCACACCTAAGTGGCGGGTGATTCCGCGCAAGCCACAACCTCACTGCAGCAGCTTCAGGCTGCAGGAGCAGCAGCAGCCGTTATGCGCAGCCGCTGCCACTACACCCGTGACTCACAACGTGCTCACTCCCAGCTTCGACCCTCGCATGCACGACGGCACCGCCACGTGGTGGTGCCGAGCTTTGCTCCACTCACCCGGGAGCCGTGCATGCCACACCTTCATAGTGGCACCCGCCGCTTCCTCACTCTCCGAGGTCCGGTCTGCTCTTGTACCACTGTCTCTACGGCACCATCACTCCTCAGCCGTCGTTCGCCCCTCCTCCGCTGTGCTTCTGCTCTCTGCACGCACGACTGATGCTTTGACACCACCCGTCGCACCCAGACTCTGCGTGGTGCCTCTGCCTTGTGCACGCAGCTGCCCCGTGCCACAAGGGGCACCGCACGTGTAGCCGTGACTCCGCTCACATTCCTTGCAGCAACAGTGCCAACCCCAGCAACTGAGGCCTGCACTCGCACACTCCTAAGCAACTCAGGCTGCCCCCAGGCAGCCCTGCATTCGGCGCGCTGGCGTCTCCACCCGTGACCGAGCCTATCCCTACGTCGCCCACAGCAGCGCGGGACCGTGCCCGCATTGACGAGGAGCTCGCATACTACGAGGAGCGTGCGGAGAGGGAGGTGTGGTTGCGGGTCCGTCGCAGCAGTCCGGGGTACCACCCCGGTGGAGACTACGACCCTGCTGACTACTACGAGTGGGCAGACGCAAGGGAATACGCAGCCCGTTGCCAGTCAGCCACCGACGACTCTCCGACGGCGTAGAACGAACCAGCTACGGCACCATAGCGTGACCACCAACCTCGCCACTCACCGGTAAGCCCGCCCATTGCCTATAGGACGCGCCAGCAACACCGCTGTGCTACTCCCCGTGGCACGGCCTCACCCTCTGCGGTAGCCGCGTCAGGAGCCCCTGCTTCGCGTCGTGCCGCATCTCTGGCCTTATCAGCTGCAGAGTCTTCCTCCTCTTTGCCTCCTGATATTCTTGCAGCCCTGCGGGCTGTACTTGTGTCCAGTGCTACTGTGGCATCTACTTTTGCAGCCACTACACGTGCCGCACGTGCACCAGCCACCACTGCCGCAGGGAGAGCCATTGACACTTACACCGTGGCTGACGTTGATCAGGGACCCTTGGCAGCTGCTGTTTTCAACGTAGTTGCTCAAATTGCCGCAGCAGCAGACGTAGTAGCATCAGTAGTAGCTGCAGCAGCCACAGCGTTCTCCAGTGCAGTTGACTCTATCCACACCTCCACAGCACAGGCTTCGTCTCTGTCCTCCTCTTCATCTTCAGTGACTCGTCACATACAGTTGTTGATCTCGACCGCTGTAGCCATCTCCACCCTGTCGGCTGCAGCACTGATAGGTGTAGCCTGCCTCATTATCTCCGCATCAGCCACTGTTGCAGTTGTCGCCTCCTCAGTTGCTGTGGCTCTACCACCTCTGTTCACACTGCGCCGTCGTGCCTGGTGAGCTTGGGCTCTCTTGGTCTCTCTCTCTCACTGTGCCTACTCTGTATTGGCGTGTTTGTGCGTCCAGGTTGTTGCCTTGCAGCTAACTTCCGACGCCCTTGCCACACACTTTCCACGCCCACTCGGGCAAAGGAAACTCTGCCAAAGTTTTCTTGGTAGAGTCATGTCACTGGCAACATGCCAGTTGACGATGACCAATACACGGCCCTGCAAGCTGAGCTTCAGCGTGAGCGCAATGCGCTGCAGGCAGCTCTCACTACTCAGCGCGTTGCTGAGGAGAAGCTACGGGTTGAGCAGGCGGACCAAGAAACCTTCGCCGATCACATTGCTGACCTGGTTCTTAATCGTCTCCAACCCACACTGCGCGGCACTCAGTCTGCCAGCATTGCTGCAGGTTTCTCCACCTCTCCCGCTTTTGCATCTGCCACCACTGGCTCTTCCTCCTCTGATCCGCTTGCAGTTGCAACAGCCGCCGGCGCAGCCGCACCCAAAGCACTTGCCCCATCAGTACAACGCAAGCCCGACTTTGACTCTACTCTACCCCACTTCACCTCCAATCTCACGTTCCATTCTTCAGAGGTTCGTTTCAGTGCCTGGGCACAGGGGGAACAGCTCTAGGAATACTATCATGAACCCAACCCCTCATCTGTTCCACCTTTCTTGCCAACCGAGTCTGAGTCGGCACGGGCTGTCCGTGCCCTCATTCATGCTGGACCTGACGATCTCACTGATGAGATCGGGTCTTACAATGCAGACACTGCACACCGCACCCCCACTGACCCAGTTGGGGCTTATGCCCTGATCAAACGGTGCACGACAGTCACTGGACATGCAGCACAGAGCGTCCTCACCGTCCAGTTCAACACGCTCTCCATGCATGCTGATAAGACTGCTGGCGCCTATTGGGCTCGCAGTCTGTGACTGCTGCACGACCTTGGCAAGGCCGCCCCTGGTCAACTCCCTGCTGTTCTTTCCATCGTCAACGGCCTCATCCCTGAGCTTAGCGACATCTTCCGCGAGGTGAAGGCCACAGAGTTTGAGCGCTTGGCTGCCGTCCTTGTCCCCACTGATGCACCTCCTGGCATTGGGGCTTTGTGGGAGTTTACCTCCCAACGCCTCACCGACTGGTGGAGCTCACTACCAAACAAACGCATTCATCACGCCGCCATTGCAGCAGCAGCCACCGCACTACCTTCTTCCTCCACCTCCTCTGCCTCGAGCTCATCATCCACCACCACCTCCACCACTGTTGCCACATCTCTTGCTGCACAAGGGGGTGGTCGAGGTGGGGGGGGGGTGGTAAAGGTAAAGGCCACGGAGGTGGCTCTGGCGGTGGGGGGCAGGGCAGGGGTGGCAAAGGTCGCAGTTCTGATGGTGCCGCATCCCCCGCTCCCTCCACCAGCACTGTCACGTGTTGGAACTGCGGTGCCACCGGTAATGCGGCACCCAAATGCCCTGCCCTACCTGACGATGCACGCCTTGCCTCAGCTATGCGTGCTCACTGGGCACGCTCCTCGGGGTCTGGTGGTGGATCTTCACGCTCCTCCACCTCCACAGGGTCAGGTGTTGGCCCTGCACACTCCTCCTCCTCCTCCTCCTCCTCACCTATAGCTACTGCCTACAGCGCTGCTCTCTCCTCACCGCCTCCGCCTGCACCCTGGGGTTTGCCCCCGAGGCTTGGTGGCCCTGTCTACTTCGGGCTTCCCTCTGGCTTCTACTCACCTTCGCTGTGGGCATCCTTCACTCCCAGTCCCCAGCGTCCCTCACCTGGCGCACTCATCACCGGGCCATCTGACAACGACCGCCAGCTGGACTCTGCACTCTTTCACGTAGTCCACCAAAGACACCTCCGTGATGAGGGAGGTGAGAGTGTGCGTTCGGTTGAGGGGGGGGGGTGCGTGTGCCGTTGACTCGTCTCTTCGTGGGCCTCCCCCCGGTCTTGTTCAGGGTTGTCCCCCAGCTGACGTTCCGTGGATTGAGCAATGGCAGTCGTCCAGTCTTCCTCGTTTTCTTGCCGCATGTGGTCAGCACCTCTCTCCTCGCTTCGCTGTTGCCGTCGTGAGTCGTGACCCTGTGTGTGTCCGCATGACGGGTGGCTTCTGGATCCTTGATTCAGGGGCCACCCACCATATGACCTCTTGTCGCTCCTCGTTCATGTCTCTGGGTCTCGTTGGCTCTGTTCGCTTTGTTCGCACTGGCTTTGGCCAGCTTCTCCCTGTCCAGGGAGTTGGGGTTGTCTGCTTGGTTGGCCCTAGGGGGGAACTCTTCCTCCCCGACGTTCTTTACGTGCCTGCTCTTGAACTCATTCTGCTGCCTGTTATGACTCTTGACGACCAGGGCATGGACTTCTCCTAAAGCCGTGGCATTGCCTTTGTGTTGCATCGCACCACTGGTCGTGTTTTGCTGCGTGGCACTCGTTGTGACCGTCTGTTTCACGTACCCTCGTTTGCACCCCATCCTTCCTCCACTGCCCTTGTTCATGTGGCCCGCTCTCTCACTCCTACCCATGCACAGTTGCTCCATCGCCGCCTCTGTCACATTCACACTGCTGCGATTGATAGTCTACTCCGGGACACACCCGCTCATGGTCTTGATGCCAACACGTTCTCTGCACCCTGCCCTACTGACTGCCTTGAGTGTACGCAAGGCAAGATGCATCGCTCCCCTTTTTCCACGTCTAAGTCCCGCACTTCTCACCCACTTGACCTCCTGCACGCTGACGTCATGGGACACCTTGCCCATGACGCTCTTGGAGGTGTTGGTCGTTATGTCCTCTGTCTCACAGACGACTTCTCTCGCATGCGCTGGGTCTTTGCACTTCGACAAAAAAGTGACGTTTGTCCCACTCTGGAGTCTTGGCTGCCGCAGGCTGAACTGGCCTGTGGTCGCAGGCTCAAAGTCTTTCGCTGTGATCGCGGTGGTGAATTCATGGGTCCCACTGCCCGCTTCCTGACATCTTGTGGGGTGTGTATGGAACCTTCGGCTCCCTACACACCCCAACAAAATGGGGTCTCTGAACGCTGGAACCGCCCTCTTGCCGACGGTGTCTGTACTCTCCTCAGTGAGTTGTCCCTCTCCCCCATCTTTTCTTTCGAGGCCATGTCCTACATGACCTAGGTGTGGAGCCGTGTGCCTCACGGTCCTCTTCCTCGTCACGTCACCCCCTTTGAGCGCTGGTACGGTCGCCGTGCTGACCTCCGGCTGGCTCGTGTCTGGGGCTGTGTGGCTGTCGTCTGGCTGCCCGAAGACTTCCGTGCCGGCAAACTCAGCCCTCACGCTCACCTCTGCACCTTTCTTGGTGTGTCAGCCATGTCAAAGGCATGGCGCTTCTGGGACCCCGACCTTCCTCGTGTCATTGAGTCGCGTGACGCCCTCTTCTTCAAGGATGTCTTTCCCCGTGACCTGTCTCATGTCCCTCCTTCTTCTCTCTCCTCGCTTCGTCGGCTTGGGGGGGGTGGGTCTGTTCCAGGGTCTATTCCAGCCTCTGATCTCTGAGCTTCCTCCTCTCCTTCTCACACGGTGTCCCTTGCTGTCACCCCCACGCACAGTGACGAGGACTCCCCCTCCAAGTTCTCCCCTGCCTCTTCTGATTCGGGATCATCAGAACCCTCCTCGGAGTCCGTGTCGTCCTTGCCCCCACCTGGCAGTCCCGCATCCTCGCCGTCCACTGGCAGTCCCAAGTCCTTGCACTCTAGACCCACTCCCGCACAGTCCACTGCCCACTTGCCTCCCAGGTCCCCTCCTGTCTCTTCGTCTCCTCCAGTGCTTGACATTGCCGTAGGTGACACTCCTCAGGCTCCCATCTCCGGTCCTGAGCCTTTCACTCGTGGGGGGAGACTGAGGGTGAGAGGGAGGAAGGGCACACGTGCCCTTCCTCCCTCTCTGTCTTCTCAGCTCTCCCATGAGCGCCCCCGCTCTTCCAGGGCGCCTGCTGTGTCTGTCCCCGTGGGCTCGTCCACTACCTCTCAGTCCACTCAGCGGGTCACCCGCTCTAGAGCCTCATCCTCCACAGCTGGTCCCTCAGTGCGACCCACAGGCCTTGATGAACTAGGCCTGTCCGTGGGTGTCGTACACCCTAACTCCGCAGTTGGCTATGCTCTTGTAGCCCATGAGTTCCACAGTGCTCTTGAGTCCTCTGTTGTTGGTTATGTTGCCTCATGCTTTGCGGCCTCTGGCCTTCCCATTCTTCCCCCTAAGCCCACCACTCTCCGTCAGGCTCGTGAGGTAGCAGGCGCTGACCTCTGGGAGAAGGCCATGCAGGAGGAGCTTGCAGCCCTCCAGGAACATGGAGTCTTTGAGCTCGTGGACCTACCTGCAGGCCGCAAGGCAGTCTCTACCCGGTGGGTCCTTCGGTGTAAGCTGAAGCTCGATGGAACAGTCGACCGGTACAAGGCTCGCCTTACGGCTAAGGGGTTCTCCCAGATCCCTGGGAGAACCCCTGACTGTTTTTCTTTGAAAGAATTCTGGTACAACATCTGATGATGTGGATGAGTGAAAAAGTCCCTTCAAACATGTACCTAGCCAACGATTCAGCTTAATTGCTCCTTAATTGATAGTCCCTTTGGTTTTCCTTCAGATTTGTCATCTAAGTTATATTTTCATGGTCTACTCAAGAGGTAGTTTGCGAGGTATTCTGTCAAGAAGAACCCTTGTGAAATCCTCCACAAGTGGTGTGAAATTGTAACACAATGTTGCAAGCTTTACCATGATTGTTTTGGATGTCGTTGATAAGGATTATGACTTAGATGCCGTGATCTCATCCCACCTGTTTGGTTCCATGTAGAAGAGCCACGCCCTTCCTCCACGTCTCAAGTTCCTCCTAGCACATGAAAGGATATCGATTTCCTTTTGTTATGATGCAACTATCATAATTGTATTGAATGTTTCCTTTGGATTCTCTAACCGGCATCTCAAAACCATCCTTTTGTTTTTGATCACTTGATCAGCAAGGAATGATTTTTGTGTCGTCAATGAAGACGTGGCATGAGCCATGGGTACATTTGGGGCCTTCTTGCCCAAAGAGTTTTTGTTGTCACTCATTAGGAAAACAGTGCGGAGTGCCATACATTATAGCTCATCGACTTTGAAGCGAATGAGTCTGAAAAATCAAAAGATAAGTAGTTAGCCATCAACAGTTGTTTCCCCTCAAATTCTCCTGGCTCGTTCTTCAATACTAGCTTTCAAACTAAGTCATTATTGAGGAAATTAGCAAAAACTCCTTCGCCAAGTAGTGATGGTGGTATATGTGTAGCTGAGTCATACCTTGGTTGCTCTCTCAGTCATTTCACCAGGATTTAACATTTGTCCTCCTATGCAAACTTCACAAATTAGGAGCCGTTATGCGGGCAATCGTTCGGCAGAGATTTTCCATCTGGATAAGATGTTTGTGAAGAGCTCCTACCCTTTACCAATTGTTTACTCCTCTGACTTGTTTGAGCACTCCCTTGTGTCCTCTTGCTCATTTTGGGGGAGTTTGTGCAAAACATTTCCAAGATACATTGAGGAAAAAAATTGGTCACGCACAAATTTTGAGTAGATTACCGAGTAAAGGAAGCAAGAAATGACCTGTCAATATCACCGATCTTTGCTAAGCATGTTATGGTTACAGCTATTTGTTCTGTATCATTATTTAAATGGTGACTTTGTTTTGTGATTGTGAAAATGTTTAGACATTGTCAACATTCACTCTTAGCTTCAGAATGTGGATACCCCGTATATAGTTGTCTCTGACTCCAAATCACATTTCACATTTCTTGTGAGGAAAACTAAACACAATAATGTCATGGAACTACTATAAGGTGGTGTGAAACAATGTTATCCATTTGGTTTGATTCAAATTCTAGACAAGGTAGAACAAGGATGGCTGTGGGAGCCATTGTGAGACATAGAATGGGGCAAAATTTGTGTGCTTGTTGTTGAGACATGAATGCGCTAGGGGAGAGGAGAGAGGCAGAATTTGATTGAGGTGAATTTGGAGAAATTAGGAAATTTTAGTGAGGAATAACAAACACGTGTGGAACCTAAGTAGCACTGGACGCTCAAGACACAACGGAAAGCACCGATGTTACTGCTCGTGGAGGGGTTTCAACAAATCTTATCCGCATAACCAAACAACCACAAGTTTGTGCCCGGTGTTCTTGATTGAGCACCGTGTAATGGAGCACATATGCAAAGCTACCACAGCTCCTGCACAATCTCCCTGCATACAAATCTACAATGTTCAACGCGACAACGTAAGTAAGTGGAAGAGGTTGAGGCACATTGAATTGGCCCCCACACGATGGCTATTGCCAGTGATTCCTCTCCTGAAGTGACACACGCTAAGCAACACCAACTATATCTACAATCTAGCCACAATTCCCGCACAATTGAAGGATCTCACTGTACATCAATCTCTACAACGTGAAATCATAAGCAAGTGGACGAAGATGAAGCTCAATGACTTGGCTCCCACACAATAATGGCCCTAGCCAACGATGCCTCTCCGTGAACTACGCCGACTGCAAGGTGATTGCATCACCTAAATCTACGACAAGCTTCTGGTACTAAAGCACGAGTATTGTAACATGTAATGCTTGGACCCCACACAGTTGTGGGTCTCGTCCGTCGGGTGAAGATGAGGATGCTCATAGCGACCGGGGAATGAAATGAAAGAGACATAAAGTCATGCTTAACTCGGCTTCCACACACAAGTGGGCCTCGTCGTGGAGATTTGGAGACTGAAACATAGGACGCAAACGGATGTATGCAAGAGGCCAACGCACAACAAGAAAGCTCCTACATAACCACGGACTGCGTCCTCAAGTGAAGACGACATGGAACATGATACAGAAGGGTGTGTAGACAAGAGTTAGGAAGGGCAGGAAACCCACACGAAGATGCATGGAGACGAGTCAAGGAGGGTCTTGAGTGGACATGAAGATGCAGGGAACAAGGATTTTTTCAAGGGAGGAGCACAATGGGAGGAGAGCAAAGTTCAAAGGCTGTGTCAATGACTCCTGGACTGGTGGCGGGAGAGAGAGAGTGGCGACATGCAACGCTGTACGACCATATGTGGCGGTCAGAGAAGGAATGCAATGTATGAGATCAAGAAGCTGATGATGAAGGGTGGTGAGGATGGAAGGAGGGATGGATGAGTCCATAATAGAGGGAAGCATGGAGAGGGCCGATGGTAAAAGGGACACACAGTGAAGGAGGGTCGAGGGAAAGACATCGGTGTTGACAGAACCACTCTTGAGCATGAGCAGACAACGATGGAGAAGGAGAGAAAAGGGCAAAAAGAAGAGGAGAAGGGGGAGGGGAAGGCAAACAAAGAGGATGGTCAATAGGATGGGTGCGAGGAGAGGATGGGGGTGATTTGGGAGAGGCTAGGAGAAAAATGCCATCAAAGGGGGGTGTGGAGAAGCCAGAGGGTGAGCAAGGGATGGTTGTATATGAGAGGAAGAGGACCGGTGGGTTGGAGGTGGAGGTGGTGGCGAGAGGGGATGAGATGGAGATAGGGAGGATGGAAGAATAAGGAAGAGGAAGGAGCAAGGCACATGATACCGATGGTGAGAAGGGAGAAATGGTTGAGGGGAAGGATGGTGGAGATAAGAGAGGCAATAAAGTGGAAATTATCCGCGCGACCAAACAACCACAAATCTGTGCCCGGTGTTCTTTATTGTTCATCGTGTCATGGAACACATGCAAAGCTACCATAGCTCTTGCACAATCAATGGGTCTCACTTAATAAAAATCTACAATTCTCAACACTTGTATCTATCCGTCAGAGACTTCCCAGTCCGTCGATCATGATGATACCCTCAAAAAAGTTCTCTTGCACACCAGTAACTTTTACCCTTGAGACCACCTTGGTTGCATGAGTTATTGGGCACTTTGTGCTACACTTATGATGTTGCACATGCCGGCAAGGAAGAGGTTTCCATCCGAGCGTCCATCGCGAACCCTCTCCCACAACCAGATGTATAGGCTAGGATGTGGTTCCAAATCCAACACAATAATTATCGTACTGTCCCTCACTTTCGTGCAAATTAATTATCTTAGTTCGCCCATGTGCTCTTAAAAGAATTATTGAATGGATTCGAGTATCACTCCTAATATTACTAGCATGTTTCCGGATTTGCCGCTCAATGTGCTCCCACTTAAATTACATAAGAAACCGGGGTCAAACACAGTTTGATCACTCTAATGCATACCACCAGCGGGTTTTGTTTATTCACGCTCGCGGAGTGCCCGTTGCATTGAGCACAGGACCACCTTGCGTGGTCAGCCGTCAGATTGCGACATGCAATCTGACGGCTACCGAGGTCCTGAAGTCTAACGCTCGAACTTCGAGACTCGAACTTTGAGCATTCAAAGGAGAATGGGACCACTTGGACTTGAACCGAGGGCGAAACCAAGTACCATCTAAGGAATCCGAGACAAGGATGGGCGACCACCCGATTAATTAAAAAATGCCACTCTTTGGGTGAAAGTAAGAAACATTTAATTCAGTTCTAAAAAGTGAACGAAAGTGAGGGACAGTACGGTATTAGTTTAAACCACAAATTGTGCACGGTCGGAATGATTGGTCACAAGCACACAATAACCATTACAGTTAGGATGCGCCTTATTAGTTGTGGATAGTTTTGTCCGTGGGTGTGAGACCAAACTAAATCATTTGCCTTGTCATTCTTTTGAACATGAGGAGAATGTTAAAATAACACTTTTCATGTGTGGCATGAATCTATCTTTCAAGTCACATGGACGAAGTGCAACAGCATGCAATGTTCAAACCATGGCGTTGGCAGCCAAACGTGTCATGGTTTTTAAAAATTCACTTTCAGAAAAATATGGAGCAAGTGGATTCACCTATGAACAATGAACTCATTTGTAAAACACATAGTGCATAAAGTAATTGTTCTCAGTATTAGGTGAGGTTTCAGAACAAATTAGTAATGCTTAGTCCATGGTAAAATAGAGAGAATCGAGGCCTTCTAAGTTTGTACGCTAGCCTTGTAGGTTATAAAGCTGGTGCATCATTGTAAACAATTTTCCCTTGTAATTGTTTTTGACTAAAATCTTCAATTGCATAGCGACTCCAGTTTTTAATACTTAGTGGAAAATAATGAACCAAATGGTTCAGGCTACCGAAACAAAGTTGAAATGATCAGTTGGACAATGTAGTCCAAATTAACGTGATGGCACAACAATGGCTGTTAAGATTTTTTTTACTACATTGTCCACGGTGTTTGCATATGCAGAAGACAAATAACTCTATGCGTAAAATCTTCTACTTTGGAGGAAACATCTCTTAGATCATTTTTGGAACCCCATATGAGGCACCTTGTGCATTAGATTGATTAGCTTGGATCACGACCATGTGAATCACCAAGGTTGTCATGACTAGTCACACTCGACTTGTTAAGATAGGAAAAATCATTTCATTCAATTCATATTCAATGCAATGATCTTGATAATGCATTCTAAAAAAGTAGTTGAATGAAGTGTCATGCGAAGGTCATCAACCATCCATACACATTTTAGTGTTTCTCACACAGTAATAAATCGCATTGCCTTAGCATTTCTCACACATCGCTCAGGTCACATCCCCCTAGAAATATTTTGCATGAGTTTTCAAAGCAAGTTTGCATGATGTTTAGGAACGAAGATATAAAAACTAGGTTGTACTCGGTTCATCCCCAAAGGTTATGACTGTTAGAGGTGACGACTAATGCGCCTATTTTTCTGGTCAAGCTGGCGCAGTCGGTTTCAGAATCGGAGGAGCCTGCAAGGAGTTAGGGAATCTTTCTCTAAAAAATTCCTGGGTTCAACGGCGGAGGTTATCTCCATTTGTACAAGCCAGTTTTAAATCTAGCATCTAGGTCCATGGGGGGAATGGACCCTGGAGCTGTAAAACACCGTGTGTTGAATGCACAGCAGGGCTATGCATGCAACACAAAGACCCAGACTAGTCAGCACCTGTGTAGTGCAACTATGCACTGCTGGGTTTTGGGCTAAGTCCAGACAGGATGGGGCTACACCTGATTAGAGAGTGTGGACCACCCTACATTGCTGCTACATCAGCGCGACTCAACAGCAACATGGTTTGCCTCTGGCTAGTGATGGCTGAGCGTCAGTCCCGCCACACATTGCACACCTTTCGCTCGGATCGCGGCGGCAAGTTTCTTGGCGAGATGGACAGCTTCTTCGCTCAGCACGGGATTTTCCAGCAGGTCTCCGCTCCGGCTACTCCTCAACAGAACGGTGTTTCTGAGCGCTGGAACCGTACCATGGAGGATGCGGTTCGCGCTATGGGGTCTGAGTACGGTCTTCTGGAGTCCTTCGCTTTTGAAAGCTTCGCCTACATGACTTGGGTCTGGAACCGCCTCCCGCACTGTCCTCATCCGGACCACGTCAAACCGTATGAGCTCTGGTTTGGCCACCGTGCTGACTTGCACCTCGCTTGCGTCTGGGGATCCTTGGATTCTATGTGGTACACTGAGGACCAGCAGGGGTCCAAGGTCTCACTGCGGGGTCGCTTGTGTGCCTTCGTCGGCATCTCCCCGCGGTGGAAGGCATGGCGTTTTTGGGACCCTGCTCGTCGTCGCATTGTTGAGTCCCGCGACGCGCTCTTCTTTGAGTCCCTCACCTACCGTGATCTGACTTCGATCACGTCGCTGTCCGTCACACATGTTCCCCCGTGTGAGGTTTCTTGATGGATGGGGAAGTCTGCGCCTACGAGCACCGCTTGCCGGGCTGATGTGTCCATTTGAGCTCCCTCTACTTCTCCGGCTCTTGATGATCCAGCGATCATCACTGTTGGTCCAAAGATCTCTCCAACACCGTCGGCTTCTACCCCTGTCCCCTCGCTCCGCACAGGTACCCATGATTCTGTACATGTGCGTACTCCTGTGACCGTACTTGTGTCCACCGGCATTCCTGCCTCTGTGCGTGGACCTGCCTCACCTGCTCCTATTGTCACACTAATTCACGTGTCATCCACACCCCCATCTCCTCGCACGGCATCACCAGCTTCCTTGCCTCGACCCTCCCCAGCTGTAATTGTGCCCGTTCCTAAGCCTGAGGTGCGCGCCTTGAGCCCGGGTTACTCTCGTGAGCCTAGCGGTTGTCTTTGACCATTGGACTCCGGAGCTCAGCGAGTGTCTGGTCCCGCACCAAGGCGCTCCACTCGCAGCATCGCGAGTGGTGATCTGGCATAAAGGTCCTAGGCCTGAGTGTCCGCACTGAGTACACAGAGGTACATCCAGCGTGTCCCGTAGGGCATGACCTCGTCACTCGCAAGTTTCATGTCGCTTGTGATGCAACAGCCGATCTTGTGGTCGTCAGACCTAGCACTGAGGCGTGCGCTCTTGCCACGCAAAGATCTCCCTCTATGGCGCCCTCTGACCAGGGCACATTAAGGGAAGCTCTCTCCTCATAGGATGCTGACGCTTGGCGTGCTGCCTGTGAGGATGAGCTTCGCACCATCCGAGGGCACGGAGTTTACAAGCTAGTCGCCCTTCCACCTCGGAGGAAGGCTATTCAGGTCAAGTGGGTCTTTTGCAAGAAAGTGAAGCCGGATGGCTCACTCGAACACCACAAGGCTCGCTTGGTCGTCAAGGGGTACTCTCATATTGAGGGCATGGACTACACTGACACCTTTGCCCCTGTCAACCGCATGACCTCAGCATTAGCTCTGTTCGGTGTAGTGGCTCAACATGATTGGGAACTGCACCAGATGGATGTGAACAATGCGTGCCTCCATGGCTCTCTGGATGAGGAGATTTATGTGGCCCAGCTACCCGGCTTTGAAGACGGTGACAAGGTGTGGCGCTTGCGCAAGTCCTTGTATGGCCTCAAGCAATCTCCTCGGTGTTGGAACCAGGAGATCACTGGCACCCTGACTCGTGTGGGATATGTACAGAGCGAGACAGATCCCTCTCTCTTTATCCGACAGACACGTGAGCGATTCACCGCCATCCTTGTCTATGTCGACGACTTTCTGATTGCGTCTCCTTCACTTGAGGCTGTGAAGGAGGCAAAGGCTGTCCTCCGGACTGCCTACAAGATGAAGGACCTTGGTCCTGCAGTAGTGTTTCTTGGTAGGGAGATCGTGCGAGACCGCAAACGTTGTACTCTATTACTACATCAGGCCCGATACGCACGTGTTGTGTGGGAGCGCTTCAGCGACCTTCTTGGCGTAGTGCCCACGGCTTCCACGCCTCTCACGCCCGACGGGCAGGATGCCCTGAAGGTGGAAGATCCCCCACAGCTGGGGGAGACAGTGGATGTGACCCTGTTCCTCCGTCTCATCGGATCTCTGATGTACATGGCCATTACCACACGTCCTGACATCGCATCTGCCTTCAACCTCCTTGCCCAGTTTTCACAGACTCCACGCGCTAGAGCCCTTCACGTGGCTGTGCGAGTGGTGCAATATGTGGTCTCCTCACCGTACCTTGGACTCTGCTTTTGCCGGCAGTGCTCGGTGGTCGTTGACGGCTACACCAATAGGGACTGGGCCTGAAGCCCAGACGGACGCAGTCGCACATGTTACATCTTCCTGCTCGGTGGGACCATTGTGTCTTGGCACAGTGGGAAGCAGGGCTGCATTGCGCGTAGCTCATCAGAGGCAGAGTACGTTGCTCTGGGTGCAAGGGTTGCTGAGGCAGTATGGCTGTAGCGCATGTTTCTTGAGCTTGGCCAGTGAGTACCCGCCATTGTGCTTCGTTGCGAAAACCAGAGTGCTCTTACCATTGCGAAGAACTCTGGTGTCTTCCATGCTCGCACAAAGCACATTGTAGTCAAGCATCACTTTGTGCGTGATTCGGTGGAGCGACACGTGATCTCCATCATTTGGGTTGGCACTGACATGCAGCGTGCTGACTTCTTGACGAAGGTACTAGCACGCGGAAAGTTCCTAGTGGCCATTCGTTCTTTTGGACTTCGCCCCTTGCCTCAGAGTGGTTCAGTGTGGGGTGTGATTGTGTTTGTGTCACATTTGTCATTACACCAGTTGTTGTACTCGTCTCAGTACTGCACGCGTATGGACATGCGTACCATCGGGTCATGGGGGAGTGTTGTAGTTTGTGACGTTCCTGTCGACCTGTACAGTTTACTGTGACCACTTGGCCGTGTCCATACTCGTGCAGATCCCTGATGCGCACCCTGGTGGTACCGGTGCGTCATATGGTGGCAGACTACCAGCCTAGACCTGACCGTCGACCGTTCCAGAGCTCTGAACGCTACCCGGGACCTCTTGCAGTTTTTCTACAGCACGCAGATGTTTATTGGTGGACTGGCCGTGGGTCCGATTTGCATGTTTTTGTATTGTGTATCCACCGTTTGATGCCAGATACATGCATGTGACCAGTCATAGCATCCGGCTTTTGATTCTACATGTCTAGGTTCAGACGACGTAGCGTTCTGATATGTCTGTGCAGAGTTACGGCCAAAACAATGGTTTGGGGCCGGTTTTAGGATAGATCTTGCACTACCGCGTGCGACACCTACCATGCGCCGCGGCAGGTACGTATGCCATGGACCTGTCATTTGTCCTCTCTCTCTCTGCAAATACTATTGAAGCATTTTGACACTTTGCCTTGTGTCTCCTAGCCAGACCCTTGCCATTGTGTGCACGACTTGTGACTGTTATCACCGTCCAACTAGGCACTGACGCCTAGTCAGCAGCTGTGTCGCTAGGAAACTTCCACGCATCTTCTCAAGGTCAAAAAGAACAAACAGAGAGACAGTCAGGGGGGGGGGACGAGCCTTGTGTGGAACTCAAGCGACAATCGAACGTCGCTTGAGGTTCGCACCAGGGCTGCGCTCCCCCACAGCAACTTCCTTGTTGCTTCTCAATTACTGTAATGCCCATGATGGTCATCGAGAAGAATTCCGGCGGCATTCCGGCTGCACGGGCTGCTACCGCCTCACCATGAGGCCAAACCAGAAACCGGGAGAATTGCGACTACCAGAAGAATATGAGCTACACTATTAGGGTGACTGCCGCTTGGATAACCTGCATGTCATCCAAACAAATTAGGATGGCGCCCTGGGCGGGAAACCGCCAAGAGCATGTCAGCTCCTCTGCTCTTCTGTGACCATGACGCATGCGGCGGTGGCAGCCTACATGTCAGGCACTTGCACGGGCATAGACGTGAGCCGAGGGGTCACCGTAAGCTGTGGACGCACACAACAACACTCCCCCATGACCAGAGGGCAAACATGTCCATGAACGTACATGCACTTGACAACACAAATGACAAGGGGCATGAATTGACAGTGCAACACGGAGACGCCACAATGCGGGCAACAGCAACACATCTGATGCAGAAGAAATCATCCAGCATCGGGGGCAAGGCAAAGTCCCACGGAACGTGAGCGACCCAGTTGCTTCATCAAGAAATCAGCACGTTGCACACCCGTACCCACCAAAATGACCTGAACCTCGCCGCGATCCACAAGGTCACGGATGTAGTGGTACTCAATATTGATGTACTTTGTGCGTGCATGGAACACACCTGACTTCTCCGTGATGGCCTTCGCGCTCTCGTTGTCACTCCGCACCACGACGGGGGGCATGGACTTAAGCAACTCACGCAACATACGCACCAGCCACACACTCTCAGCAGCACCGGCACCGAGTACCACGTACTCTGCCTCGGCGGTGCTGCGAGTAATACATCCCTGTTTGCCGCTGCGCCACGAGACAGTGGTACCGCCGATGAGAAAGATGTAGCCAGTATGACTCTTGCCGTCCGGACTCCAGGCCCAGTCACTGTCGATGCAGCCATCAAGAACGACTGAGACCTGTCCACGATAACAAAGGCCGGTACGGGTGGTGGACAAGACATACCGCACGCACCGGACTACTACCTCAAGAACTCGCCTGCGTGGAGCTTGCGAATACTGTGCCAGCAGGTTGACAGTGAAGGCAATGTCGGGTCGCGTCGTCGTGGCCAGGTACATGAGCAAGCCAATGACTCGGAGGTACATGGTCACGTCGACCAGCTCCCCAAGCTCTACCGGGTCGTCCATCTTTAGGGCAGCCTGCCCGTCGGGTGTGAGGGGAGTGGATGCAGTACGCACGGCAGTAAGAAGATCAGCAAAGCGCTCACCCAAAGTGAGTTCATATCGCGCCTGATGGACAAGGGGAGTCCGTCGTGCGCGATCACGCACGATCTCCATGCCCAAGAAGACAGAGGCCTCGCCAAGGTCCTTCATATTGTAGGCCGCACGCAGAACCACCTTAGCTACCTCGACACCCTCCAACTGTGGGGACGCAATCAGGAGGTCGTCCATATAGACGAGGATGGCCGTCAGAGGCGCGGGAGCTTGTGAGATGAAGAGAGATGGGTCCGCATCATACCGGACATACCCAGCTTGCTGGAGCGTGCCTGTGATCTCCTTGTTCCAACAGGGAGGTGACTGCTTCAGGCCATACAAGGCCTTTTACAGTCGCCAGACCTTGTCCGGGGCCTTGACATCGACGAAACCAGGCGGCTGGACCATGTAGATCTCCTCCTTAAGTGCGCCGTGAAGAAAGGCATTGTTGACATCCATCTGGTGGACCTCCCAATCGTGCTGTGCCACCTGGCCCAGGACAGTGAGGGCTGTTGTCATGCGGTTGACAGGGGAAAAGGTGTCAGTGTAGTCAACACCCTCCACCTGTGAGAACCCCTTGGCGGTCAGAAGGGCCTTGTAGTGATCCATAGTGTTATCCGCCTTTAGCTTCTTCCGCAAGACCCACTTGGCCTACACGACTTTATGATTCCATGGTAAGTCCATGAGATTGTAGACAGCATGCTCGTCAATGGCCTTGAGCTCAGCCTCGCATGCCGTGCACCAGAGCTCATGGTCAGGACCGGCCAAGGCCTCCCGTAGTGTGTTAGGGTCAGGCGGCACGCTATCTGAGCTGCGTGTGGTCAGGGCATACACTGCTGACGGTGGCCTCACAGTGACCATATAGTCCGTGGCATCGCGTGCCAACTCGCGCTCATGGACGAGTAGAGCCCACCTGGTTGAGCACGCTGGGTGGGCCTCGCGGAGGCCAAGTGCACTGAGGTCGAGTGCCTGTGTGCCTGGGTCGCCACTCCGAACGGTGCGGGTGGGACAGGGACAGAGACGCCCTCCCTCGACGCGGCGATACGGCTCAATGGGTGGCGCTACAGGAAGAGGGGGAGCAGACTCGGTTAAGGCAGGTGACTGCACACCATCAAAGGCGGAAGCTGACGATGTGTGCACGGAGAGCTTGGATGCTACAAGTGACGTCAGTAACACAGGCATGGTAGCGCCAGGTGGCGCAGATGGCACAGGCATGTCTAGGCCAGGTGAAGCGGGTGACGCAGGCACAGAAGCAGCTGGCGATGCAGAAACAGAGGGCTCCGACGTGACAGGGGACACAGGTGATATAGGCACAGTGGCGGCAGGCGACATAGGGGATGTAGGCATGTTAGCGGCGGGCAACACAGGTGGCGTAGGCATGTTGGCAACAGGAGGCACAGATGCGCCAGCGGCATGTAAGGTGGGCGCAGTGCTCAAGGGGTGAGGCAGCGTAGGAGCGACAGGGCTCATTGGGTGGACAACATCCGTGGGCCCAACACAGAACTCCCCCACGCAAGAAGGCGGATCACACCGAGAAGAGTGCTGGAGAGTCGAGCTGCCTGCGAGCAGGTCACGGTATGAGAGACGCTCAAAGAAAACAACATCACGAGACTCGACAATGCGTTGACGGCGCGGATCCCAGAACCGCCACGCTTTGGAACGAGGAGCGACGCCGATGAAGGTGCAAATGCGACCATGGGAAGAGAGCTTGGATTCTTGCTGTTTTGGGGTGAACCAGACACAAGCAAGGGACCCCCACACGCGAGCGAGTTGGAGGCCGGCCCGACGACCGAACCACTGCTCGTACGAGGTGCGGTTGGTCGGAAGCGGACCATGAGGGATCCGGTTCCAGACCCATGTCATATAGTTCATGCCCTCGAAGGCAGAAGACTCAGGCATGCCATTGTCCATCCGCGTTGAGCGGACCGCGTCCTCCATGGTGCGGTTCAAATGCTCAGACACAACGTTTTGTTGGGGTGTTGCGGGGGCGGAGAGGTTGTGAGCCACTCCGAGCGCGTTGAAATGCGGCGCTAAGTCCCCCGGGAACTCGCCACCCCGGTCTTAGCACAAGGTTTTGGACGGCGTGGTGAGACTGTCGCTTAGCCATGACGAGCCAGGTTTGCACAGCGACAGTGGTGTCACTCTTATGACGAAGACTGAAGACCCACCGCATACAGGTGAAGTCGTCAGTGATTGTGAGCACATAACGCCCCCTGTCCTCTTGGAACTCGACAGGGACAGGTCCCAGGAGATCTCAGTGTACCAACTCGAGGGGGCGAACCGCCCGCGAGTCAGACAAGGGGTAGGTGGCGCGATGCATTTGGCCTTGTGCGCACTATAGACACTCTGTTGTGGGCGGCGCCTCAAAAGACGCCGCATCAAGACCGAGAGCAGGTTGCGTACGCACGAGATGGTCAACGACATCCAGATGCACGTGACACAGACGTCTGTGCAGCAAACGCTGGTGCTTGGGCGAGAGTGTGCTAGTCACGAACACACGCACGGATGTGGAAGGCGGGGAGGGGGGGTCAGACGCTGGACAACCCGGTATGTGATACAGATCATTGACCACTGTGCCCCGCAGGACCTCCTCCTGCGTGGCACAGACAAAGATTGAGGCACTCTCACTTGTGTGCGGCACGCCGAGCCCCATGCGAGTGCAAGCACGAACGGACAATAAGCTCAGGTCCAACCCAGGCACATACAAGACATCCGAGATATACAGGGGTCCAGCCGGACCATGGAACTGTATCACGCCCACGCCCTGCATTGGGACCTCCTGACCAGCTGTGGTGCGTACAGACCGCACATGACCAACAGGACCAAGGACAGCAAAGTCACGATGCCGACATGTCATGTGGTGGGTGGCACCTGAATCAACGATCCAGGTGGCATCCACCACACGCTCCGTCGCTGTGACAGAACAACGAGCAACAAAACAGGGCGCTGAGACATGCAGTTTTGGCAGAGGACTGCTCTGCAGACAAACGGGCGACAGCACAAGACTGCGACTCATGAAGCCAGGACAAGTCATCGAGACCGGTGCACGTCTCCACGCACCGTTGCAACATGCCGTCATCAGGACTGCACACAACAGTGGAGGTAACAGACTCAACGGAGCACGGGGGACATGGCACGACATTCTGATGGGACGCCACAGACGCAACAAGACCGGTAGAGGGACCCCCCGACTCAGCCAAAACACTCGCACTTCCCTGGTGGGGATGGTGTGCTGACTGCTGCTGGAGTTCAACGAAGTGGAGGGCTCCTGCGATAAACTATTGAGCCTCCAACGACGCCCCAGTGGGAGCCAGGAAGGCACCACCGATCGCTGCTGTAGGCATTTCCATCCTCGCTGGCGGAACCTTCGCGGCGGACAGGGTGAGAGCATGCGCCAACTTCCACCATAGCTTTACAACGGTGCGTACCCCCTCTGCAAGCCGCTGCTAGATGGATGGCGACTCTCTAGTCATTGCGGCGGGGATCGCCGATGTAGTCGTCACCATCGTTGCCGTTGAATTCCGTGCGGTGGAGGAGGAACGGGCGTGCGCCAACTGCTGCTGGAGCTCGACAATGGTGCGCGCCCCCTCGACAAGCTGCTCATGGACAGCCTGTGACGTGGTAGTCACCGAAGAGGCGATACCGGTCGCTTGACTGGTTGCCCAGACGGCGAAGCCGCAATGTGACGGTCTGGCGTGCGGCATGGCCATCATTGTAGCTGTCGCCGCTACTGACGATGACCCTGCTATTGGCGTCGATGCCACTGCTGCTGCTGCTAGTGCGACCTAGACCGCCAACGTTGGCTGTCTACGCAGCTGCAATGTTACTGTTGCTGCTCTCGTCAATGCTGCTGCTCCTATCCCTGCTGTAGTGGATGCTGCTGTTGCTGTTGCCCGTCGCCTACCCTACCGAAAAGTTTTCGGCAGAGTTTCCCCTGCCCCAGTGGGCGTGGGAAAAATGTCGCAGGCCTGTTTCAGCCTGGAGAACACCGTTGAAAGCCCCCTCCGCTCTCGGAAAAAATCCGGCAGCGTTTCCCCGCCCCAGTGCGCATGGAAAATAGGTATAGAGGCCTTTTTCCAGCCTGGGACTGGACCCCCCCTCCCGCTCCCACTGTCGAAAAAATTTCGCCAGCGTTTCCCCCGCCCCTGTGGGCGTGAGAAATCTGGGAGGGGGCCGTGAAGTCACTTGTGGGTACCTGAACCACCCCCACCCAACCCAGGAGCACAGGGGAGCCCAGCCAGCAAGGGGGGAGGGGAATACCAGAGGAGAATGACTGCCGTTGCTGCCGCTTTTTCCGATGCTGCTGCTACAAGGCAGCAGATCCTGTCGTTGCGGCTGACTGTTGCTACAGCCCACGGCCGCAGCCCCTAACAGCTGCTGCCCGATGCTGCAGCCGCTGGCTACTGCTGCCATCCGCTGCTACGCGCCGCCGCCGCTGCAGCTGTTGCTCCACGCAGTCGCCGTCGCTATTTTGGATGCAGCAACCGCTGCTACGGCTGATGCCCACTGCTACAGCCACTAACTACTGCTGCAGCTCGCAGCTGCACCCCGCCACGGTTGCAGCTCCTGCTCCGCTCGGCCGCTGCTTCTATTGTTGTTGAAGCAGCCGTCGTTGTGGCTGCTGCCCGCTGCTGTAGCAGCTGGCTGCTGCTGTCGCCCGCTGCTGCGCCTAGTCGCTGCCGCCGCTGCTACTTCGCACAACTGCGGCTACAGTTGCTGCTTGCGCAGCTGCTGCTGCTCCGCGCAGGTGCTGCTCTGCGCAGCCATCGCTGCGACTGCTGCTCGGCGAGCCCTCCCGAGATGGAGCTGCATGTCTCATGCGCAGTGGGACAAGCTGTGGCTTGTCTGCTTTGATACCAAGACATGAACCATGAATTCCACATTCATGTACACCATAGCGTGGTGCTGCTCACTACCGTTCCAACACACTCAACGGCAAGGGAAACGGTGAGGGAACGGGGAAGTTAGGTAAAAAAGAGCGAACACAGAGACAGTCGGGGGAGGGGACTAGCCTTGTGCGGAACTCAAGCGACGAGCAAACGTCGCTTGAGGTTTGCACCAGGGCTGCGCTCCCTCACAGCAACTTCCTTGTTGCTTCCTAATTATTGTAATGCCCCTGATGGTCACCGAGAAGAATTCAGGCGGCATTCCGTCTGCACGGGCTGCTACCGCCTCACCACGAGGCCAAACCAGAAACCGAAAAAAGTGCGACAACCAAAAAAATATGAGCTACACAATTAGGGTGACTGCCGCTAAGATAACCTGCATGTCATCCAAAAAAATAAGGATGGCGCCCCAGGCGGTAAACCGCTGAGAGCACGTCAACTCCTCTGCTCGTCTGTGACCACGACGCAGTCGGCGGTGGCAGCCCACATGTCAGGCACCTGCACGAGCATGGACGTGAGCCGAGGGGTCACCGTAAGCTGTGGACGCACACAACAACAAAAATATGCCCCTCCTCTTCTCTCCGCCCGTCAAGCCTTCTAGACAACGCTCCACAAAGCAGGCATCGAATTCAAACCCCACATTCTCATCGGGGACGTCAATTGCATAACACATCCTCTGGACCGCAGTCCCTCCCGCATCTCTCCAGACACAGAGAACCTCAAGATCCTCCTCAGCTCTCTCAATATAAGGGATAATTCTTAAACCAAACACCCTCGGACACGGGAATACACTTACTATTCGCACGCCCACAAAAGTCATACTTGGCTAGACCGAGTATACCACTGCATCTCTCTCCCAACAAAAGTCACAAAAGAATCTCACGTACAAATCCCAACATCCGTATCTGACCACTATGCTGGCAACCTCGTACAATTTAATCTTCAGACCCACCTCCAAACCAAAGGAAAAGGTTATTGGCGCCTCAACACCTCCCTTCTCAAAAGACCGTGGGCTCAGACAAAGCTACCCACCCTACTAACAGCTTCCTGGATCCACTCCAAACCCATCATCGTCAAAGCCCTTAAAGAATTCAGTCAACAGGAATCCGAACAAACACAGAAAACCATCGCACATATGCAACAACAACTCGCAACAGCTCGTATGATCCATGCGGTCTCCCCTTCTCTGACAGACCACACAAGTGTGTCTCGCTGGGATGCCCTCCTCAACAACTACCTCAACACACGCACTACCTTCTTACATGAAATAGCAGACGTACACTGGCACGCTCAAGCTACACTCCCCTCTCATACCCTCACCTCCCGCATAACTGCACGAAAAGTGCAAACCACCATCCTTGAACTCACAAATGGCATGGGATAAAAGATACACAACCAATGCGATATCAAGGCAGAGGCATGCTCCTAATCCCCGAGAATATACAAACCTCCTCGCGAGATCGACACATACTTCAAAGTACACCTCTCGGACCGACGAAACAAACTACACCTCCGCATCTCACAAGCTCTTGCCGCCCCCCTCATCGAGCTGGAAATCGTAGAGAGCATTCCTAGCCAACCTCGCCATAAAGCCCCAGGCCCAGATGGCCACCCAGGGGAACTTTATCACACCTTATGCGACAACAACCTCCATTTCACAGAGTCCCTCCTTCGATACTATCATGATGTCCTGAACAACCCCACAGAACACAGCTACTTTGCAGAATCATTCATCACCCTCATCCACAAGAAGGGGGACAAAGATCAAATCTCACACTACAGACCGATATCTTTGCTCACCCTAGAATACAAGATTTGAGAAAAACTCCTCGCAAATCATCTAAATAAAGCGCTCCCATACATTATACACCAAGACCAAACAGGATTTGTCAAAGGACGAAACATCCAACACACACTCAACTCCACGATGTCCAACACTGGGCCATGCAAAACAAAGAACAACTATACTTTCTAGCTACAGACTGTGAAAAAGCATACAACACCTTAAGCAGACCTTACCTGATGCATTCTATGCTGCACCTTGGCATTCCACTTGAGTTTATGAAGTGGGTCCAACTCTTACATAAAAACACCACCACACGATTGCTCATCAATGGCAAGCTTTCACCCCCTATCACTCTCCACTCTGGAGTCCGTCAAGGATGTCCCCTGGCCCCCCTGCTCTTCATCTGCGCAATGGAACCCATCCTTGCCTACATTAAATGGCACCTTCAAGGTGTCCCATCGCTGTCCTATGATCATCAACGGTTTGTGGGCTATGCAGACGACACAACCCTCCTAGTCCGCTAAGTCCGAGAACTCAATCACACTCGTCAGCTGTTCAGAACGATCGCTAACCACACATGCCTCAAAGTAAGCCCCACGAAAACCGTCATCCTCCCCATTGGCCAAAACACCCACATCCCAACCCGACCACCCTTCCCAGTCACACATGGCCCAGTCCGCATCCTAGGCATACAATTCCATTCCATACCAATGACTGGGACAACCTGGGATCCCATCGTGAGTAAGATCAAAGCAGCCATTCCCCTCTGGAATAATCTTCGGAGCCCACTCCGAACAAAAGTGGTTGCAATAAACTCCTACCTCAACCCAATGTTCCTGTACTACTCCTCCACCCTACCCCCCGTGCAAGATCACCTCAAATCCCTAACCAATGCCCTCATACAATTCCTATCCTCCCACAAATCCCCTGCAGACTCCCACAGATTTGTCCATCTCTACACCCACAACACCATCATCTGCCCACGCAAGGATCAAGGACTAGCGTTCAAATGGCCCTCTCACCTCATCCAAGCGCAAAGCGCAAAATGGATCTACGAATGCCTGAACCCATCACGAGACAAATGGAAACAAACAGTTTTGGACACCCACCGCCTACCAAAAAAAGGACACTTCTTCCTCTCTCACCCAAAAATACTCAACATCTGCAGCCTCCCGCTAAGTGCACGTTGGAAACATTACCTCTCTTGCTTCCTCGACACTAATCCCACAATCCTTCCTCCAAATCTCACTTGGCAATACATCTCCCTAGAATACATAGCTTATAATAGACATCTCCTCCAACCAAAGTCTCAACCCTTTGGCATACCCCTTCGTAAACGTTTCCTCCTCACCTTTGAAATACAGGTGAGACACCTTTTCAATATTCAACTTCTCTCCCAAACGCTGGGAAAAGAACCCACCCTAAGCCAAACACAAGTGCTAGAGGATGTCCGACAACACCTTCCTCTCTCCTGGGTCTCTATAATGACAAATCCACCTCTCCTCAAGGATATCTACAAATACACCGCTTATGTCACCCTACCCTCCCTCACAGGACTTCCCATCACTATCATTTACAAGCTACGACAGCGAGGCCCCGAAATCTATGGCTACCCTCTAGAAGTCTGCCTTGCAACAGGCCAACTAGGCCGTCATCTTTGGGCCCAACCCCGGCCTTTCCTCGGGCCCGACTGTACACCCGTATATGTCAAAAAGAGAAATTTCCTAGGTACACCACACCAACCAGACATACATAGCTACAGAATAAAGAATGCAAACCCATCCCTCCAAGATCTTTACAAAAACTTCCTCCAACGTGAAAACCCTTCTGCAACATATTAACAAAAATGGGAAATGTACCCCAACACTGTCTTCCAATGGCAATACATCCACGACAGCCTCCTCAGCACCCCCCTCCGTCTTCGCCCACAAGATTTCATGCTCCGAATCTTGCACAGATCCATCCATGTCAACCACAGATACTGATTCCTCCCCCCCCCCCCCCCCTCGTCCCCACTCTGCCCATGTTGTAACAATCCAGAAGCGATTGAGCAAGGAGGTTGACGACGAAGGCAACGTCCCGTCGTGTGGTAGTAGCCAAGTACATCAAGGAGACAATGAGGTGCAAGTAGAGGGTCACGTCTACTATCTCTCCCAGATGTGCTCGATCATCCACATTCATAGCATCCTCTCAGGTGTGATGGGGGTGGAGGTTGCGGGAACAGCACAATGAGTTCAGAAAAACGCTCCTCCGCAAGTTGGGCATAACGTGCTTGATGTATCAAGAGTGTTTGTGATTGGGTTAGAGTTTTTTTGGCCTTTTTTTGAGACCTTCTTGGACGTTTGAGTTACAGACATAATGTATAAGGAAGAGGATAGAACAAATATACCCGGCATTCTCCGGGGATGCCCAGTCTGCTACGGCTTGGACCTTTTACCAATTCACGTGGATACCATCATTGTTGACTATATTTCCAATGTTTTTGAGCTTTCTTGTGCAATATTGCACTTAATCACCTTTGCATAAAACCTTTCCCCCAGATAGTTCGTGAGGATTGTGAGACAAATCATACATACTTCTATGTCCCATGGAAAGGTTGGAGCTAAGGGCAGGGAGCAAGTGAATCTTTGGGTCTAGACGATTGGTAGTGGGAAGGCTCCAAACATACAAGAATAGTCATGAAAACAATAGGATGCATTGAGTGCTTGAGAAATATGCCCTATTGCCTCGTGATGTTGTTCATTAAACAGTTACGAGTTTTGGAATATCTCAATCTTTGTCATGTTTACATTGTCTCCTTTTGTTTGGATTTTTCAAATGCTAGGGGTGTAACGAATTGGCATGGGAAGCTTGGCCCATTGGGCCAAAACCGCGGTGATTGAGGGTCTCCGACCCTCAATCCATCCCGTCCAATCGCCCACAGGCCAGTAACCTGTTCAAGCCATGAGGAGAGGCCGTCCCGCGCTACACTCCTCCCACCTAGGAGTGGACCTGCCTTCGGCGTCCACACAGGGACTTGAATCCTGGCGCTCTGATACCAATGTAACGAATTGGCATGGGAAGCTTGGCCCATTGGGCCAAAACCGCGGTTTTGGCCCAATGGGCCAAGCTTTCCATGCCAATTCGTTACAAGGGGGGTCACCCTTAGTTTTGGAGAGAGCGCTTGTTCAGTTTGTTTTTGTTTCAGCAAACGGCACTCTTGATTCGCTTGTTTCCCTGGTTGTACATCAAATCTAGACTGACATACCGAGCGCATGGGTGCAAGATCTGCTAGGCCAGCTGGCAGCTCGTGCGTGGCTTGTCCACGAGGTCAATTGGTGGACCAAATGGACAAGTCACCGTTTGTGCATGAGATGGTTCGGCGATTTGAAACACTGGGCCATGTTTAACACACGCGAAGATGAGCAGCCTCCTCTTGCGTCATGCAAAACAGCTCCTCAGATAGTTTTGCATTTTTCTGTATGTGGTAAACATGTTTCCAGTGAGATGGGTAAGTGAATGACCCTCGATAGAAATACTTACAGTGACACCTTAATGCCTGGTTAAATTTGAAAAACAGCCAATTTGGCAAAATTCGACCAGGAATAAAATAGTTAACATCAAAATCAGCAAGCGGCAGGGTAACTCGGCCTTCTATGAAGGGCTTTGTCACAGATGGATGGAGTCTAGCCTTATGGATGCATAGAGCATCGTCTGCAGTTCAGAAAAGCGGTTAGCTACACACCCTCGTAAAACAATCATATACTTTATGAAAACAACGTGCGCTTTATCAGTCCAAAGTTAGGGAGACTGAGTGACCTTCAACATCGCTCGTCTCGGCAGCATCATTAGCCATAGCTGCTCTGGTCATTGCTGTGTACATAAGTCATGCTCTACACCGCCTTGTCAAGGTCTTTGCATCGACACACTGCCTCCTCGGTAGCGACACATTGTAGCTAGCATTTATGGTAAAAGTCTGTGGTAACCATCATAAGGTGGACCAGCAATTTGGCAAATGCTATCTTCATCTTTGATATACTCAGGTTCCTAGTTATGGCGTCAAGTGCCTTGCACCAACTTGCCTCAGCCGTAAATGGGCAGCTTACGCTGCCAGTTTTCATTTGATTCTGTCAGTGGACATTGCTGGCCCTGAAATGACAGGCGTCATTAACGCTCATATTCAGGGGATGAAAACTGACATTGACACCGATCACCGTTGGTAAGATCCTCTTACGTGTTGCAATGTCTAGCAAGTACACGGCCGCATGAAAGCATTTCCATTCACGAGTGTTTGTGTCTTGTCCCTGATGTATAAGAGTACCCAAACTTTACAAGTGGAGCTTTCTTTCATTACATTCGTGGCACAATGCATGTTGACCTTGGAATTTGTACGCCATTTGGTCGAGGGCAGATTGGCCATCTGTCCCAAGCCCCGTGTTCCACTCTAAAATATTTTGACAAGTTTTACCATTTTCTATGGTGGTTGTGAACATTTTCAAGAAATGTGATTATGTTTCAACATTTTTTGGTCCACTTCTCAATAGCACTGGTTTTTTTTATAAGGATGCGCCTAGATGATACCGAAATCCCCTGACTTCTTGCTAGCATTTTGTAACGTAACCACCCACGACGCTTTGTCATGCGTTCCCCCCGGCTCGCGCGTCCAAGAATTCACACATGCCTCATCATGTTTATTGCAATTACATGTATGCACTCAACAGTTCAGACTTCCATTAAATTACACTTCATACTGAATAAAAGCTATCCAATTTTCTGATTCCTTCAATCATCCTCTGCTCTGCACCTGATCATTGTGGACCATCCATCCTCCCCATAGTGTAACACTTGGTATCAAAGTGGAGCAGCACTAGTGGGGAAGCCGATGCACTCACTACAAGGTGAAAACATTACACATGTCTTCAGCACATCTCCACCATCCAGAAGTTTGTAGACTTTGCAAGGACACTGGTGAACAAAGTGAGCGGGCCCGACAACAAGCAGCAGTAACTTTGGCGATGGAGGATCAGCAACACTAAGGCAACAACATTTTCTTGGAAAATCAAACAGTACTAGAAAATTCTGTGGCAAATAGAATGTCACCACTTCGCAACAATGGTGACTCTGATGGCATATCTGGTGTCTGGTCCTTCGCGCTTCACGTACCAGAGAATTCCTAGATGGGGGTAGCTAACGGTGTAAAATATTGCGCGGAGGGCATTAGTTTTTGTGACTTCAATGGATGAAGTTAAAACTACGAGTGCGAACGCGAAGTTGACGTTTGAGTCTAGGGACTAGGTCCCCACATTCTGCTTTTTGTGACTGAAAGTGCTGCCAAATTCCACAAAAAACGACTCTAAACCAAACTGGCATAAACAATTTTCGTACAGGACGAAGTTCCTTTTGAGTTCTGACTAAACGTACATAAGCTCATGTAGACCACCTAGACCACGGAGATGATAACAACAGAGCAATCATCCCCATAACTGATACAACAAGACAAAAATTCAACAGATTCAAATACTCCAATGAAAAAAGTGAGGACTAAAAATTCAAATATTAAAAATAATAAGAAAAGGTTTAGCTACTATTTGATGTGATGTGGAAGATGAAAAATGTGAAAATATGCGAACTGAATCTTTCAAACCAATAGGAACCGGAACAAATCAAATTAACATAACTATTCAATATCTCATTTCTATATAATAAATTTACTTATGTATTTATATATTCATACGCACATTAATTAAATATAGAAAAAATGTTGTCATACAATTCTAGTCCAAATGGAGCTCTTTACAATTTTTTGCATTTCCAAATACATTCATATGAAAAGCTACATTTTCACCTAGATTAATATTAACAGTTATTGAATCAACCACATGGAATTTTACTTAAAATTCATCAATGTAAAAAAATATTAATTATTTTTCCAAATTCCGAATGTGTATATGATCACATCAATTTTTATCCATGTCTTCATGTTATGAGATAAATGTCCATACATAAATCTTTATGAATGATTATAATTTTTCTATAAAGTTGTAAGTATTGATATCTTAATAAATAGAAACATGTACATAAATATATATCTCGATCTATATATTAATCTATATCTATATCAAAATGTATATACTTATTTCTGAATATCCATATATATATTCATCTATATCTACATCTACATCTACATCTATATCAATGTTGGCAACTATATCTGAATCTATATCCATATCTATATCTATATCTATATCTATATCTATATCTATATCTATATCTATATCTATATCTATATCTATATCTATATCTATATCTATATCTATATCTATATCTATATCTATATCCATATCTATATCTATATCTATATCTATATCTATATCTATATCTTTATCTATATCTATATCTATATCTATATCTA
>SZWC01020617.1:6957-21149 GCA_023375785.1 Penium margaritaceum
CCTCCTCCACGGCCTATAATTCCTCCACCTCCTCCGCCTCCACCACCTCCACCACCTCCACTGCCTCCACTACCTCCAACTCCACCACGTCAACCTCCACCTCCATGTCCGCCTCTACCTCCAACTCCACCTCCACGTCCACGTCCACCTCCAACTCCACCTCCACCTCCGCCACCGCCTCCACCTCAACCTCCGCCTCTACCTCCGCCTCCGCCCCTGCCATCGCCTCCGCCTCCGCCCTCGCCTCTGCCTCTGCCTCCGCCTCCACCTCCACCTCCACCTCCTCCTCCACCTCCACCTCCACCTCCACTTCCAACCCTATGTCAGCCTCCACCTCCGCCTCTGCGTCCAAATCCACCTCTGCCTATGCCTCCACCTCCACCTCCACCTCCACGCATGCCCGCCTGCTCGCATGCACACACGCATGCACACTCTCATACACGCACACACGCACGCATGCACACACGCACGCACGCATGCACTAAGGCATGCACGCACACTTGCACGTACGCACGCACGCACGTACGCGCGCACGCACACATGCACGCACGCATGTACGCACGCACGCACGCACGTACGTACGCACGCACAAATAAATCCACGCACATTGCATGCGTAGCACACATAAGATGTATGCTCATTGCTGATGATAGTTCCCGACTTTTGGTCTTGCTGTTTTGTTTCTGTTGAAAGTGTCCCCATTGCCACCTGCTTGCTGATGGCGTTATTGCCTCAATGTAAGAGGCGAACGATTCAAGATGAAGGCGGCGAATGTGTAGTTTTGTGTGCTCAAGTCTCCCACCCCCGTCGACCCCCACGATGTCCAAACCGCGTCAGGACTCTCTGCCGGTCGCGCAACACCCCGACGCAGACAGCGTCGGTGTCCTTGCTGACGCAGGACGCGGGGAGCATGGTCATCCGCGTGTGTTACCATCCAAAACCAACGAAAAAAGATTGAAAAGATCGCAACATTTTAAAACGATTTAGAACACCTTTGCACCAGTAACCTAGCGACTGGTGAACCAGGATTTGTCGTTCTCAGGGTTTGCATTTCAGACTGACTATTATCTTCTCAGCTCTGATGCATCGTTCAGCGCGACGGAACAAAACGTCATCAACATGCGAGCTTAGACAATGCATTCCCATTTCTACTATGACTACAGATCTATCCCCGGCTATATGATTATTTTTTTATACATCCGATTCTCCATCTACCCTCATATACTTGCCAATTGGTTTAGAATTACAAAACATATCCCTCGATCTCTTAAACTGTGAAAATGACGTATGTTTTTTTAAATATACACGTCACCTACCATACACTGCATCTTCGCAGCCTCGGAGGAGACATTCCAAGCCTCTAGCCTTCAATCGCTATCCGACCAATCGACAATAATCACCTAAAGCCATGGTTGAGAGCTCTCTTTGGAAAATTCATCAGCTTTAGAGCATGTGCGTGATTGTTCATTATCGAACTGTAATTTTCAATTTCCACAATGATCATATTCAGATTGAGATTTGAAGTTTCAAGGCTTAAACTTGCAAACTTACCTTAGAGAAGATAATTCTAATTATATCTAAAAGTAAGGAAATTAAATGCAAATGAGTTAGAAACTAACCGTGTAAATGAGGAAAGACTAAAATCAATCATAGAAATGGGGTTGAATACACTACGCTAAGCCAAAAACAGGGACAAGAAAGAAACCCCCCCCTAGCGCTAAAGTAGAAGATGTTTGATTTGAAACCTTTCATAACAAAGACCTCTTATTCACCAAATTAACCCCCACAAACATAAGACAAAGACAAGTATAGAATACAAACACAAGTTTCCACATATACATCATCAAGGTACAACCATGTATAGCAAGATGTAAGTAGGTATACAGAACTAGATATAAACATTAGTAAAAGCAATTATGAGTTTGCCTACAAATAAACATGTAGATATAGATATTGATTCAAATCAAGGAACACATAAACATAAAATATATACTTTGTTAACAAGTATTCAAAGACACATTTACACAGAATGCACGTCTAGTTACATATATAGATACAGATGGAGAAAGAAACACAAATGCATATAAAGATACATATGCCAATGTAAATGTAGGTAGAAATGGATCATTAGACATGCCTACAAATGAAATACATACAAATGCAAATAGAAATAGAAATACAAATATAGTTCAGGACGTGGATGTAAACACATATATAGATGTAGATACACATATAAATAGAAATAAAAGTACACTTAAAGGTGTAAACTGCGATACAAATAGAGATCTTGATAGAATTAGAGACCAAAAATAGATATGAGTGCCAGTTTACATATCTGTTTATTAAAGCATGTATGTATGTGGATATACATATAAGCGCAAACATAGGCACAAATGTTGACACTTATAAATTCACAAATAGATATCCAGATATGGATACGAATCAGATTACGAGATTGTATTACAATAGAAATGCACGTAGAAATATCTAAGTACATGCACAACTACACATAGTAATTCATATGTGCATACAAGTGCAGATGGGTAAACCAGATTAGATAAAACACCACAAACAATAGTGTTACTTAGTAATATTCTTGTTCATAGATTTTATTTTTACAATTGTATTCTGGAAAATACTTGTCATAATTTTTCAAGAACATAGTAAGGAATGCTGGCTTTGGTCATGACACAATTCCCTCTGTGTCTGGTGGGTTGAATTGTGGTTCCGAGTCTAGACGAATGACTTGGCTGCAAGACGTTTTCCAAGATGCGTACATTTTGTTAAGAAGGCAAATCCCCCTTGGAAAACCCCCCTTCTGTTTTGCATGGTAACCATCGTAACCCTGTGCAAGTCCCCGAGTAACAAAATGTACTACTGAGTTCCGGACGCCGAGCCAGAAATTTGGCGAAGTCCCTCAGTAACAAATTGCACTACTGGCATCCGGCGGATCATTCGCCGGAGGCCTCGGCAGCCCTTCCGGAGCAAAATCTCCAGATGGACTTTTGTTACTCGGTCAGGTGGATTATCCTGAGAAGATTCCAGGAAGCTTCCTAGCCTTTCTGCTTGCTAGCCTGACAGCACAGGTCTGGCTGGTTGACACACAGGTCATGCAAGGGACAGCAAGGGTAGGGAGAGACACGTGCACCTGTATCTCAAGCTTCAACTGAAGTAAATGTAGAGAGAGATAACAAATGACAGTTCCACAGCATAAATAGCCGCCGTGGCTCACGGCGGGTGGCGCACACGGCGGTGCCTGTCAAACCTGAACCGGCCCAAAACCACTGTTTTGGCCATAATTCTGCGCACAAGCATCCAAACGGAGCGCCGTCTGATCCTACGGATGATCGACGAAAAGACAGACACAACGACTGGTCACACGCCTACGTCCGGGAACAGCCGGAGAGTGTAAGAAAACAAACATGTAAATCATCCTGGCAGGGCTGTCCACCGAGAAAATCCTGAAGACCTCCAAACGTAGTCCGTGGGCTGTGGGAGCCCTCTGGTACACTGGGTAGGCCGCCAGGCTGCCTCCACCGGGTGGAGCATCACCTCAGGGAACTCTGTCTCCAGCTGGGTCCGCCTCAAGGATCTGCACGAGCATGGACACGGCCGAGTGGTCACAACCAACTGTACAACTGTGTATGACTGACAACATCACAACATATCCACCTCCGGTCGAACCGCGGCCGACTCCCAGAGCCGCTGCAAACACCCCAACTTTGGAAGCCCATATCTCCCTCGTTACTTGTCCGATGCCGGTGAAACAACTTCCACCGGATTTAGCAACTCGTCAACCTTCAGGGGCAATCCTCCATTTTATGATCCAAGCAATCCTCAAGTCGCCAGATCCGTCGACAAGGAATTTCCTCTCTCTGGCGGCTCGTCGGCGCCTCCCGGCGCCACACTTGGGCATGCAGAGGGGCAAATCTTCAACACTTCGTGCATAAATGAAACACAATAGAGGTTTTTTCTCTTACAAAAGCACTCTGGTTGTCATCTCGTAGAACGATGAAATACATGGACTTAAACAAGTAACAAAACAAGCAGTGCCGCCACAACGTCTTGGGTGGTCTTGGTCGCTTTGTCTTTGGTATCACTCCTGAATACTCTCGCGTTAGATTTTTGATCTTTTTGCGAAGATCTATTTGTGCTCAGTTCCTGAGTCGTAGCTTGTCTTTGTTGGGTTTGCGTGTTAGCACTGTCTCTATGTGTTTTGCACTGATAGGGATAGTGAGTTCATGGGACCAACTGCATGTTTCCTTGAGTCCCCTGGTGTACGTATGAAACCCTCTTTTCAATACAAACAGCCATGTCCTAAATGACATGAGATTAGAAGTGTGCTACTCATGATTTATCCCCTTGCCATATCACTCCCTTGAGGAGCTCGTTTGGCCGCCGAGCTGACCTATGGTATGCTCAAGTCTACGATTCCATTACTTCCATCTGGCTCCCTCAGGCATAGCCCAAACTCAATTCTTGTCTCGGTGCGGCTTGTGCAGTTTTCTTGGAGTCTCTCCCATTTGCAAAGCCTGGAACTTTTGGGAATCTAATTGCTTTGATATCACTGAGTCCAATGATTCCCTCTTCTTCAAGGATTCATTCCAGCACAAATTTTCACGGCTTCCTCCACCTTCTGCTCTGTCTCATCCTTGTTTGTTTGAAGGAGGCGGATCATCTGTGTTACTTTTAAAGCTTGGTAGTGTTTCTGTACCCACTATGTTTGCACGAGGTCACTTAGTGTCTTATCATATCTCTCATCATGCATCATCTACACACCACTCTTCCTCGTTATCTGAGTCACTTGTGTCTGAATCACCTGTCTCTGAGTACCTATTACCTAAGTTACCTGTGTCCTCTCTCGTGTCAATGCCTACGTTTACTCCAGACCCTATCCCTCTGAAATTGAAGAAAGAATCTAGCAGCCATCCACCACCCCTTGTGACTCAAATGGTAGTTCCTGTTGGTGGCCAAGAGCCTTCCGTGTGATGGAGGAGGTTGCTCTATCCCCATCCCAGCCTATTGGCCCTACATCTCCACGTGCCACACAGACTGATGCTTCCTCGTCCTTGGCAACCTAGTTTGCTCTTCTGAATTTTCTGCATGTTACCCTACTCCCGCCTAAATTCAGGACATAAATATATGTATTTTTAATCGGGACCGGACCAAAATTGTGTTTTGTCCTGTTCGAGTCCAGCCCATAATCTCTTTGTGCCCTGTTGAAAAATGCCGGTGAAGTTCAAATCGGCGGCAGTCGAATAGCGGCAGTCCACAAATCAGTGGCCGCATGACGGTTGACTGTTCCAACCCGTGCAATACTGTGTCAGCGAGGGTTGCTAGGCCGCAGAACGACGACGCCGGTCGTCCGTTGATACTGGCGAGCGGAGTCCTGCGTCGATCTGGCTATTCGAGTTCAGAAGTCTGAACTCGAGCAGCCAGATTGCCACGCACCGTTGCAGACGTGAACAGGACATTTTGATTTTATGAGGGCTTGTTTTGCACAGACGAGTTTGAGAGGGGCCCCAAACACGGCCCCCATCCGTTAAAAAAAGCTGAAAAAAAATTCCTCCACAGTTAGTGCTACGAATTTATGCGGGAGTACGGTATTGAGCTTGCTGTTGGTGTCGTGCACCCTGGTACTGCACGTGGTTACTCTCTAGTAGCCAATGAGTTGCATAAATTTGTAGATGTGTCTCTCTCAGGCTATGTCCCTGTGTGCTATGCAACCAGATGTATCTCTTCAACTCTCCTTGATCCACTCAAGGGGACGAGAAGACTTGGAAATCGGCTTTTTCCTTCCTTTGGAAAAATCTTGTATGGGAAGAGATTCCTTGCAACTCTCAAGAGCATGATGTTTTGAGCTTGTTGACTTCAATGTAGGCCATAAGTTTGTCTGAGCGTGTTGGTTTTGCCGACCGAAGCTAAATCTTGATGCCTAAGTTTAACTTGGTAAAAGGTGCGCTTGATAACAAAGGGTTTCTCTGAGATCTGTTGGGATTGATTTCATGGAGACTTTGACTCGCTACATCACTGCTTTAGCTCTTTTAACTCTGGTGGCAAATCACGCCTCGGATCTTGAGAAGTTGGAAAAAAACAAAACATGCTTGTATGGAGTACTAGATGAAAAAAATGTACATGGTCCAACCGTTAGGCCTTACCAATGGTTCCAACAAGGTCTACTAGTAGCGGAAGGCATTGCATCGGCTCAAGCAGTCTTTATGCTGCTGGAGCATGGTGATAACTTTGACACTGAAGAATGGAGGATGTCTTCATAATTCCTCTCTATGTTGACGACCTCCTCGGTGTGGCCTCATATTGTTACACCCAGGACTGCTTTGAGAACTGGACAAGGAAAGTGATGGTGATTCCCTGCTTCTGTGATTCCATCGGAGCATAGGTGGCACTATGGCGGTTAGTAACCACTCCACAAGAGAATTTTTGTGCCAGTAAAACTCCCGTGACTTGTTTTATTGGGAAGCATTGTTGTTGAATGGGTTGGATACATAGTGAAATACAAGTATGCCTACATATGATCATGTTCGAAATAGGTTGTTTTCCATTGCATGCCATGTGCTTGATGTTCAGTACATGCCGGGTTGCTATTCCTTTGGGGTAATGCTGTCGGAAAACTCTCCAAGCATCAGCTAGCTGCCCCTGGCTCTTTGCTCAACAGGTTGTGCTCAACCTTCAAGGATGGTGGTGTGTCAGTGAAAGTTTAGCCTCTTGCTTTTCACGTTGATCCCAGCTGTCCACCACACAGGTTTGAATCACTCCAGAAGCATTATCCACATCCTCTCCTGGGCCACCCCGCCTTTTGACTCGTCCGTTACGGACTACGACGTCCATTTGTCCCCAAACTACCCAATGCATTATCCCATCCTCTGACTATCCCTCATTCTTCCTTCCTAAACAGGCTAACCCACCATTACCTCTCACCATTATCCTCCCCCAAAACCTGGGCCTCCACACCTCCCCCAAAAATCATGTTTGTGGTCTCCACACCTCTCCCACACCCCATCGCCTCCCCACCATTAGACCTCTCTCCAACCTTTTCATCCAACACCTCACCCCACCACCTCATCTCCACCTCCCCCTCCCCATTTATGTGCCATCCACACCCATACCATGTACACCCCACATGCCCAACACACATCCTCTACATTCCACTGCCCTCCCCACCTTTGGATCTTCAGCTCCCACACGTGGATGACCCACCTCCCCATGTACCTCACCTCCACCTTACCCCCACCTTTGAATTGTCTTAGCCACATCACCAAGAGACAACATCACCTTATCCTTTTGCTCCTTACTTCCTGTTTTACTACTTGGGCTAGTAATAGTCCTTTGTCTCACTATTCATTCAATAAAAAAAAATTCCTTGTATTCTCAGTTCTTGACTTGGTATCAGATCTGAAATGAGCCTCTTGTGGGCATCCTAAGCCTTCTCTACAACCACCATTACCCCCCATAGCCATCTCTACCACCACCACAACCTCCCTCCACTATCTCCACCACCAACATGGGAGCCCTTTGCGGTATCCACACCTCTGTCTCCCTCCGCCGTCCCACCACCACCACTACCACCATCACAACCACCACTCCCTCCATCATGTTGCGCCACTACATGTCTGTTACAAGCGTTTTTCCATTCACGCTCCAAGTCCAGATTTTTGTGGAAGAAATTATTTTCCCCGCCCCCCCCTCTTCCTTCCATCTCAAGAAAATCATAAGTGAAAATCATTTATGATTTTCACTTGGCTCTCCTAGACGTCGGCATTTTTTAATCGTCAAATGTTGGAGGTGAGTTTTTTTTCCTTGGGTCGCTCACTCAATATCTTCTTTGCTCCTCGTCCTGCAAGGCTCCTCCTCTACCTTTCCACTACATTTATTTTACTCAGACCAGTGGCTCTGGTTTCTTTCCTTCTGCCCATCCGTCCTCTCCTTCCATGGCCTCTGTTACCACCATGGTTGGCCCACTCCTCGCCATCCCAAAGCTCACTGCCAAGCACTTCAGAATACACAATCACAAGTTGTTGATGTTCAACATTGGCATCAACTTTGGCTCCACCAAGCAACAGGGCATTCTCTCACTCAATCCAGGACATTGAAGCTGGTTTCCCTCTTGCTGCCGCCAATGTAGATTTGTGGGAGCTTGCCGACAACACGGTCATTCTCGCCAACCTTGCCGCTAACCCCACCGATCTCCACAACAACATCCGGGTACTTGGCAATGATGCCAAGAGAGTGTGGGACACAATCATGGCTCACTTTAGCACCACCAATCCACCTCGTGAAGCATCAAAATTACTCTATTTCGTATCCTACTCCACTCACTCTGACCTGGACGGGGACATCTATGTGTTCAGCACCATCATCTCCAACCTCAAGAGTATGAAGTTGACAATGCCTAAAGTGGTGGTGTGCACCAGCATTATCACCAGTCTCTCACATCATTTTGGGATCATTCATCAAATTCTCCTCCAAATTGTCACTAATGAGATGACTGTGGTAGCCATTTCTCCCAAGCTCACAGCCATGAAGCAATGCCATCTCTCCAAGCATCACCAGAAATCCACATTGATGAACCTCCACACCCCACTTCCATGTACACCACCCCCATCTGTCCCAAAAAGTTCTTGACATGCCAATACACCCCATCCAAGACCCAGTGAATGACATGGTGTGCGGCGGTCTCAACCACCCTCATTCCACGTACAATCATGCACAAACCGACTTGTGGCTTGCAGCTTCATCTAATTGTAATTATCATCACATTTCCAACACCCCTCCATCCACACTTCCGCATCGTCCTTCCACAGGTCCCCGTCTCTCCTCCCGTCTTCATCTGTCCCTTCCTCACAGCGATGACCTCAACCGTGTTGAGGACCATCGCAAGAAAGTCCTCTCCCCTACCACTTCCCCCTTCACTCGTCCACACTAGCTTCACCATGGTCCCTCTATCCCACATTTTAACCACCCTCCTCTCTTAGCCCTCTACCCTCCCTCTAACCTTGTCCTCTCCTTTACCACCAGTCCCTCCCCTCCCATCTTGGTTCCCAATAATATGACAGTGAATTTGTCAACTTCCAATCCACTGGTCCCTACTCCAAGTCCTCCCACTGCCCCACAACCAATGTGGTAAAAAGAATATAACTTTACAGGGTTAAGGTTTCCTATGGGAAGCCAATCCATGTCAAAGCACGAGACGTTGCTAAGGGTTTCTCTCAGTAGAAAGACGTCAACTTCTTTGGCACCTACTCCCCCACAGCCAAACTCACCACCTTCCGCACCCTCCTCCACATTGTTGCCACATGCAATATAGAACTGCTCTCCATTGATGTCTTTCATATCTTCCTTGAACCTCCCAATGACCATCCTACCACCTTCTTTGACATCGTTTGGCAGCTCCATTCATCCTTTTATGACCTCAAGCAGTCACTCTCGGAGTGGCACTCCACACTCCGCTCTGCCCTCATCATCATCTAGGCCGTCCAGTCTGACACCCGACTCTTCATCCGCTCTTCCTCCTTTCCTATGTTAACAACATGATCCTTGCCTCCACTGACCTAGCTGAGTATGAGGACCTTCAAGAAGGCCTTCATGCATGTGTTCACCATGAAGGATCCCAGCAAGCTCACCCACTACTTGGGCATGGAGGTCCGACAGGACCGCCAAAACTGCACCATCACCCTCACTCAAAAAATTTACATCAACTTCATCCTCCTCGGCTCTTGATACCTTCACCCCAATGGCACCGCAACCCTCCTTCCCGTTGAATTTTTTTGCCCCTTGTTCAGTGTTGTAGGACGGATCAGGAATGCCCTGCCCCTTGTGGAGGTATGACCCCTGGATCCGTTGCGGTGTGACCCAACTATGATCTGTCTCATATGAGTTATTTAAGAGTACACAACGTGGGTGAGTGGGCAACTTGGCCATTTTGTTGATCCTGGCCCCATGCACATGTTTTTTGTTATGGAAGCTTCCAAGAAAGAATGTCCATATCTTCTTGGAAGCTACATGGTTGGTCTGTCACCTTGACACTAGGATGCTGATGTGTCAAGCCCACAGCACAAGTGTATTGGTGATGTGTCTGAGTCAGGCCACTCCCCAGGAATGTGCTTTTGAGTTTTAGGACTGGATAGACAGCTATAAAATGACTTGTCTTACATGCTGATCAATCAATCCTTTCTTGGTGCTCTCTTGCATATTGACAAATTGAGCTCTTCTTGAGATGCAATGCTGATATATTCTTACTCTTGAAGGTGAAGTGTATGCCTGATTAAGTTTGGGGTGCATGACACATGTCAACAAAGGAAGAAGGTGTAAAAACCTTTGTGAGATTTTTGGTTTCGCAGCTTCTCTGCCAGAGGTGGGTAGCTCAGTAGCTAACTAAGTGTTATGGGCCCACGCCTTTGGTTAGAGAAGTTTCATGCATGCAATTTCTAAGTCAAAAACAATGAGCGCGCCTTCTCTCTCAACCAATTTTTCTGTTTGCAAGTCAAAATCAACAGGAGGGGAATGCAATACATGTGCACCTTTCCGCCTTAGGAGCTGAGTTCTGCCTACATCAGCCTACATCAACCTACATCTGCTTGCAATGGCCAACGTGAAGAGGGGAAGCAATTGCCTCTTCTCACTAACAGCCTACAATGGCCTCAAACACATGTACATTAGCATGAACAACATGTGCACCAGCTATAGCAATTGCAGTTGTAGGGATGGCAGGGACAAGGGAACCGGGGACTCATCCGCCCATCCTCAAGTTTGATGGAGAGGGGTTTGCACTCTGGAAGTGGCAGTTTGAGATCATCATGGATGACAGAGATCTGTTAGGATATTCTCACAGAACTATCCCATCACGAAAGGAAGAGGGTGCTGAACTTGTGGCATGGGTGGAGAGCAACAAGAAGGCCCTCGCCATTCTTGTATCCTCCATGTAGCCCTCATTCCTTTCACACATTAGCGGTTGTACAGTTGCAGCCAAGCCATACGGCTATCTCGGCAAGTTGTTTCAGTCCTCCCCACTTGGTAACCATCTCTTCATTCTACAAAACCACATTAGCATGAGGCTTGGTGAAGGGGAGGATGTATCCGCCTTTATGCAGAAGTTTGAGACGCTCTTGCAACAAGCCACAGGCATTGGGTGGGACCTGAAATCCGATATGCCGTCCATGATTTTTTTGATAACGCTGCCAAAAAGGTGGGGTCCCATCATCACAGTGATTGGAGGGTGGACTGAAGATAAAGTTTCCTACACCACCGTCTCCAAGTATGTGCGGAATGAAGCAATGCATTGTAGGAGTAGTGAAGAAAACATGTCTGCCTTTGCATCATGGAGCAACGACACCTTCCGCAATACCTCCTCCGCAAGGTACAAGGGAAACAACAGTACTAGCAACTGTGGAAGGGGTGCAAAGTGCCAAGGAAACTGCCGTAACTGTGGTAAGGCTGGAAACTGGGCTCGAGAGTGCCAGGCACCCAAGAAAGAGGGAGGAAACATGGATGAATAGCGAGGAGGAAATGGTGGTAAGGATCCCACAACCCTGATGGCTGAGTGTGCCTCCAATAATGGGAAAGCAATGCTTAGGCTAGGAGCCTACGACCTTGACTTGGGCACAAACAAGCACAACACTTCCAAAAAGAGAGATTTCATCTCTCTTGCCCCATGCAACAAGAACTTCAGAGTAGCCAACGGCAGGGTTGAGGCAGCTGAGGGGATTGGTGACAAGGTGGTCACAGTGGGTGTCAACGGTGCAGACTCTGACCTCAAGCTACAGGGGGTAATCTACTTGTCCTCCTTTACAGCCAACCTGATCTCCGTCTCTAAGAGTACTGACCATGGCATGACAGTGGTCTTCATGGAGAAGGAAGCGGTGATAGTCCCTACCAAGGACATCAACATCTCGTACTCAGCCAAGAAGGTTGTTGCACAGGTTCCTCGTGTTGATGGAATCTACGTCTTGCAGACCAAAACAACAACATTAATGGCTGAATCTTTGGACGAGAGTGATGATGAGGAGAGCAGCGATGTAGATTCACATGACAAAGGGCATGTTGGAGCAGCAGAAGCACTGGTAGCAGAAGATTCGGCAACAAAACCGCAACCAAATGCAGCCACTGGGGCTATTCATTCTAGCCTATGCACATCCTCCAAGAACCTGTGGCACAGACGCTTTGGGCACATGGCTTATCCCACATTGGTGCTCATGGGAAAGCAGGAGCTAGTGCATGGGATGGAGCTTGGTGATGAGGCGGAGGGAGCCGAGATCTTGTGTGAGCCATGCATTCATGACAAGGAGAAACAGAAACCCTTCAAGCGGAACGATACGTATGCTCTTGCACCCCTTGACCTTATCCCCTCTGATGTGTGTGGTCCTTTTTTCATATCGTCCAATGGAAGCATCAGATATTTCCTCACATGCATGTACGACAACAGGCGCAAGGTCTTGATGTACTTCTCAAAAATAAATGTAAGGTGAACAAGAATCTGAAAGCCTTTCTCGCTATGGTTGAGTGACAGAGTGGAAAGAAGGTGTAGGCATTTAGGAAAGACAATGGGGGAGAGTACAAAGCCTATAGGGAGTGGCTCAAGTTGCAAGGAGTTGAACACCAGAAAGGTACCCCCTATTCACCTCAAAGCAACGGCGTTGTAGAGAGGATGAACCAGATGCTCTTGGGCATGACAAGGTGCATGCCCTTTTACGCCAAGCTGCCTCCTAGGTTCTGGGCTGAAGCAACTACCTATCTTGTGAACCTCACACCTGCAATAGATCTACAAAGGAGAGGCAAGAAGAAGCAGACACAACAGCTGAAGATGCCTCAAGAAGCATGGTCAGGCAAGAAGCCAGACGCCTACCATTTCAAGGTGTTCGGTTACCCGGCTTTGTCAAATTCCAGGCTGGTGAGGGCCCTAGAAAGCTCGATGAAAGAGCACAATAGTGTATTTTCATCGGCTATGACACCGCCCACAAAGATCATGGACTGTGGGACCAAGGAGCCAAGAAGGTCATCTGCAGCAAAGACGTGGATTTCCACAAAAGATCCATGAGTAAGAGAGAGCTTCTCGAACTTGAGAACACTCCCAAACAGGGAGAGTGGCTCACTCTCCTTGAAGAGGGAGTCAAAGCGCCAGCACAATGGCATGGGCTGGGTGCTGAAACAGGGAGAGGAGCTCATGAAGATGACTTGGAGGAATCAGATTCTGATTCCAACGTATGTGATCCTCCAGACCATAAGGAGGATGCCTCTCCCATTGTCAACGATGAAGCAGACCTCTAGCTTCTACATCAACAACAACAGCGAGCAGGTCCACGGAGCAGTTCACGCCTCAAAGTATTTCTGCAACATGACGACACAGAGAGGGGTGAATGGACTGGCTTCAAATATTCATTCATGGTTCAAGAGGAGCCCACGTCCCATCCATCCTCTGTCAGATCGGTGGGTCGGCGGCTCCTTGCCGCCAACCAACCAAGTCTGACATGGCGAGTCAGTAAGATTGCCTTCCAAAGATTTGTGGCGGCCAGACCCCTTTTCCCCACCCATTCGAGCCATTTAGCATGTCAAGTTTGCAGCTTTGCTTTTGATTAGGGTTTGCATTCTCATCGCAAGACATCATTTCATCGAACTATATGTGATTACTTTACAAGCAAACCCTTATACTAAAAATTCAGAATTCAAACTTTAAAGATCAAGCTTCAAACTTCAGAATTCGATGTCCGAGTCAGAACATCTAACTTCAAACTTCCGACATCAAAGTGATAGATCTGAGCTATGATTCCCGAAACTTGATCACAGAAACTAGCTGTTTTGAATCTCAAACCTTCGACATTTAATCTTTGGACTTCAGACCTCATGTCAATCAGTGAGCCTGAATACAATAGCTCCAAATACCAAACTTTTCACTCTAAACTCCGATAACTAAAACTCAATGAGGAGTAGAGGGCAGTTTTCCACCTGGCAGAGCCAATCACTTGGTGACACGTCAAGTGCTGCCAGCATGAGTTAGTGTGGCTGACCACGCAAGACTGCTGAAATTCGAATAACCACGGAGATGATCCGCAACTGCCTCAGCAAAAAAGAAGGCATTTAGAATGCATATTGCCGCGTACAGGCAGAGAATTGTACATTTCCACCCTAGTAGCCCAGTCAAACCCATTGTTCCGGGGTGGCCGATGTGGGGGGGGGGGGGGGGG
>SZWC01020617.1:25140-46712 GCA_023375785.1 Penium margaritaceum
AGAGAGAGAGAGAGAGAGAGAGAGAGAGAGAGAGGTGTAGGATTGACCCTGAGACACCTCAGGAAGCCATTTTGTTGTTCTTGAGACACATTTGGTGCGTTCCAGCGACCACACCAGAGGATAAATCATTCTTGGCCATGGCTTGTCAGGGGGATTGTTTTTGCAAAGGCTTGAACCCGTATCAGTGCTAGAGTAGCTTGTTGCCTGCCACCCCACACAAGGGACTCTGAGACTGCTTGGGGATGAGTTGGAAGCTACCTGCCGCTGATTTGAGATGCATCATTGATGCCAGATGATTGTTTATGACATGTAGGATTCGTTTGATGGTTGAGACCTAGGAACTTAGTGGTCTGTGTGCAGGAGATCCATTGATGCTTGTTTGGGATGCCCCTTGCTGGTTGCATCTTTTTGTTGGTCTAAAACCGTGCATTCAGTCGCTTGTGCCAGTGCCCTGAGGAGGTCCCGTGTTGCAGTTTGAGCATCTGGCAGTCGGAAAGCTGTTCGTGATGTATCCACGCAGATAATGAATTGTTTTTCCACTGCTTATACTTCTCATTGGGTTAAAACCCTGGCACCCAGATACATGCATGGAGAAATTGTTTGCAAGGTTTTATTCAATTTTTCGTTCCTAACTTGGGCTTGGCGGAGGTGACGGGGCCTGTGGGACTAGCTTCTAATGCCCCTATAAAGGCACTTAGGTGCTCATTCTTAATCTCTCTCTTGTAAATCTTCCAATGCGTCCAACGCTACCTCACTTGCTTTGTTTTGTGGAGTGTAGGAACAGCTAAGGTGGCAAAGAACAGCCATGAATGGACACCAAGTCTCAGCTACAAGCAAGGCCTCTACAGGATGAGTCTCCCTAATTGAGGCTTACCCATATGCGGGCGAGCAACACTGGCCAGCACTCTTCCGAGGTCAAGGGAAAAATGCCCATCTGGATCACACAAGGCGCATTATAGCCTAGGTGCATTCTAGTTGTGGTTTGCAATTTTTCATCCTAACAGTGAATAGGAGGAGGAACAATCTAGGTGTCCAGTCACCAGTCCTGAACTATATCATGATCAAGTTATGGACAAACTAATTCAGCAGATAAACGCTCAACCGAGACATAAAAACAATGAATGTCTGGGTGGACGAGTGTCTCGGCCTGCTGGTGATGTGTCGTCCACGGTTTGTCACCTCCAGTTGCTGGGTCAGCCTGCCCTGCGCACTCATGGCCACCGCAATGTATAGAATATTTATCGGATTAACACGCCCCATTGGACATGAGTGCTGCGGATGAGAACCCAAGTGCTTTGAGTTGGATTTGGAGTGCACTTGAGGGGAAAGCTTTGGTCAGAAATTCTACCAACTGAGCGTCACTGCTGATAGAGCAAACTTGCACAACACCTACCTCTATTACCTCCCGCACGAAGTGATGTTCTAGACTGATGTGCTTTGTGCGTGGGTGCAACACACCATTATTTACGGCAATGCAGCGTGCGGCAACACAGCATGTGGAGCAGCACAGCATGTGTGGTAAAACCCAGTTCCTCAAGCAGATGTGCAAGCCAGATCCCTTCACATGCTGCCTCACCCGAAGACACATATTCACCTTCTGCCACACTGTCTAACACACATGAATGCTTTGCTCTGCACCATGACAGAGCTGCACCGCACACAAGGAAAACATAGCCACCATGAATGCGATCTCCACAATCCCGGACATAATTACTTTCATAAAAGCCATCCAACACAGGACTAGTCATGGGGGCAAAAACCAGGCCAAAGCCAGCCGTGTCCAACACGTAGCGCAGATTTTTCAGCAATGCTTTGAGATTTGCGCTGCGAGGTTGTTGTCTGATCTGGGACATCACATTGAATGCACATGATATGTCAAGGCATGTGGTGGAGGACAGGTACAGCAGACTTCTAGTGATTTGCTGGTACAGTGTCGGATCACAGTCTGGTCCATAAACAATTGTGTGTGCATACAACATGTGTGCACAAACGTCGGGACTCATTGGTGAGTGCTGTTGTGGTAGATGGTGAACAAGATGCTGAAAACAAATGGTGATGTGTCCAACAAACCGTCCCTGATGCAACCTAAGGACATGTACATCTCTGTCTCTGGTGATGGTCATGCCCAGAAAACTGCCACCTCACCCAGGTCAGTCATGCTGTAGTGCTGAGTGAGCAGTTCCTTTGTGCGTGTGATGAGAGTGAGATAAGGGGAGAGGATTGTCTGAAACTGGGGTGCGGTTGCAACGTGGCCTGGGGTGCGATCTGCTTGGCTCACGGCTATGTTTTGTGCAGGTTCGGAGTCTAAGCGTGAGCTTTCTGGTCGCCTCACGCTATGTGTCAGGGAGTTGAAGGCATTTGCGAGACAGTCACTTTTGCGAAGAGAATAACGTGACTTTGCATTAGTTTTTGAACATGGACATGATGTAAACATTTGTAGGGCTAGCCATGTGATCTCCAACGCACCAAACCGTGTGCAATTTGGATAACCGTAGCTCCCACTACGTCAGTCGAAGCGCAACACCCCAAACCAGCCGCTCACTCGGCGGCGCGCACCAAGTCGCCCGCCGAGGCGCCTTCACACATCAAGGACCCATCGAAACGCCATTCCGGAGGCGCAGATGTCCCTACGCGCAGTGGTGGTGCCCCTTGCGCCTTTGGGGTCCGTTTTGATGAGTTAATCATCGAGTTTGGTGATGGGGATGGATTTGGGTCGAAACCTGTTCGCGGACCTGCAGTCGGAATTTTGACTAAGTCCCCGAGTAACAAACTGTACTACTGAGTTCCGGACGCCGAGCCAGAAATTTGGCCAAGTTCCTCAGTAACAAACTGCACTACTGGCATCCGGCGGATCATTCGCCGGACGCCTCGGCAGCCCTTCCGGAGCAAAATCTCCAGATGGACTTTTGTTACTCGGTCAGGTGGACTATCCACCTCCGATTGAACCGCGGCCGACTCCCAGAGCCGCCGCGCAAATCCCAACTTTGGAAGCCCATATATCCCTCGTTACTTGTTCGATTCCAGTCAAACAACTTCCACTGGATTTAGAGACTTGTCAACTTTCATGGGAAATCCTCCATTTTAGGATCCAAGTAATTCTCAAGTCGCCAGATCCTTCGACAAGGAATTTCCCTCTCTCTGGCGGCTCGTCGGCGCCTCCCGGCGCCGCACTTGGGCATGCAGAGGGGCAAAGATTCAACAAGGATGAAGGTCATCTACATAGAACAAGAGAGCAATTTGAACACCTTTCTCTCAATGGACGGATCGCACAAACTCTGTGTGAACACCCCAAGCTCCAATGTCTGCCGAATCTGTTTTGATCCAACATTGATGTGCTTTTTTCAGACCATAAAGAGCTTTCACAAGTAGTCACACTCAGTCAATCCCATCCTAAGACCCCTCACGTTGTTCAACAATACCCTACTCCTGGCTGGATTTGGAAAGAAAGAATTTATGAAGAAATTTGGGACCGGTTCATTTTTTTAGTTCCGGCTCCCTCCGGATAGGTCCATGATTCGGAGGGGTGCCGTAAAAAAAAGCCAGACGTGTTCACATCCGGCCTTTGACAAATTTGACCGGTCCAGAAATCAAATCATGCATGCTGCTCATCGTCCACGAGTAGCAAGGCCTCAATGCAGCAACGTTGCTTGCCCGTCGATATGGGTGACTGAAGAGAACCGTTGATCCGGCTACTCGAGTTCCAACATCTGAACTCGAGCAAAGAGACAAGGTGAAGAGCAAAATGGAGGATTCGACCATGGCAGGGTTTGAATTTAGGAGGGCGATTCACAGCAAGGCGCCCTCGGGACCGGCCCATAATTGACGCCTAGTTGGTTGACAAAAGCCAAGAATAAATCACCTCAAAAAAACGTTTCTGACTTTAGCTGGGAGTACGATAGAGGGCCTCAGAAATGTGTCTTTGACATCCATTTGATGTCCTCGTGTGAAGAAACTGCCAACAGCACATAGCTTATTCTGTGCTTGCCAATGGGTGCCCAGGTGTCTTTGAAATATTGCCCAGGGACTTGGTGAAAGCCCTTGGCCTCCAGCTGAGATTTGTACTTGTCAATAATTGCCTTCAAGTTCCTTTTCATCTTGTAGACCCATTTCACATCAATGGCCTTTCAGCCAGGGAGAAGAGGTACAAGCTTAGAGACGTCATACTCCAGCAGAGCATTGAGCTCAGCCGTCATGGCCTTCTCCCACTCAGCAGCATCAGCACGCCCTGTGGCCTTAGACAGTTTCAGTGGTTCCAATGTGGGGTCAATCTCTCTGGGACCCGTTGCGTGATAGAACTGCCGGTAGTCCACACATGGACAGTCCCGCAAGGACCATTGGACTGGTTCAGGAGGTGGTGTCCCCACACTTTCAGTGTGCTCTGGGGGGTCATGTAAATTCAGTCCCCGTGAGGACTGTGGATTACTGGAGTTGTGCTCGCCAGGCCTGTGACAGGAGCTCAACGGGAATAGGTGTGCTCCTGTTTATGTCCCCCTGCTCAGAGGGGGCTGAAACCTCATGCGGAACAAACACAGACACAATCACATATTCAGGATAGTGGTCTGGGGTTGTTGGTTTGAATTCATGGTGCCCCATACCAGAGTTGGCCAGAGGTCGGTGTGACTGACTTGGGGAGTGGACCCTGTGGAATATGGTTCCACACCTACGTCACATTCTTAACTGCCTCTTTCCAAAACCCAAAATAAAGTCTGGAATTGTTCAGTGAATTCCTCCAAGCATCTTCCAGTTTCCTGTTCCGCCTTTCTGCTACACCATTTTGTTGAGGTGGTTACAGTGCAGTTGTTTGGTGTTCAATGCCCTTGGCCTTAATCTCTGCAGCCAGAGCTCCTAGAATTTCCCCTACCATGCAATCGTTGCAGTCTGCAATTTGATGCTCTGCAAGCTGTATCCACTCAACAATGGCTTGTTTTGCACTGGTTTTGGATTTCAGCAAAAACGCCCAGCAAAACCTGCTACAGTCATCAGCTGACATCAGGATATACTGTGACCCATATTGCACTGATGGCAGAGGCATGGGACCAACCAAATCTGCATGTGCCAAAGCGGGTGGGACCTTTCTCATAGTGATGGACCTTGGAAAGTTCTGTCTGTGAGCATTCCCTTCCTGACATTACAGACAGGCAGTTGCCTTCAGACCATGAGGACATTCAGTCGGGGGAAGTACGTGTGCTATGTGCACTTCAACATTTCAGCTACCAAGTCTGTGTTGATGTGTGCCAGACGGCGGTGCAGCAGTTCTGTGTGTTTTGAATCAGTGAAGGTGACCACATGTCATTGCGGACGGTGTGAGTGCGTTGGTGCAAGTGGAAAAAGTGTGAGACAATACAGCATGTCAACATGCACAGGTCCATCTTCCAACAATGCACCCGGCATGTTAAACAGCAAGAGTAATTGATTTTGCCTCAAAGTGGACATGTAAGCTTGGTAATCCAATTTGCCCCTTGAAAGCAAATTCACATGCAGTGTAGGGACTACCAACACACCAAGACACCAGTCAGCCATAAGACTTTCCCGGGCGGCTGCAGCACCACAGTGCCCTTGCACCCTCAACCGAAAGTACTTCCCCATACCCAGTCTTCACTCCCTGAACATCATGCGTGGCTTACAATGATACAAAAAGCTGCTGATGTGGTGACATGTGATGCGATGTTGTGATACCAAACACCCACTCATGCATGGGAAGTGCTTGCAATATAGTGACGTGCGAGTGACCAACACGCTGATCTGACGCCGGAGGCATTACTGTGGGATCAGGAAGCTGCAGCTCTTTGGATGCAGTCCATCCAGCAGCGGTGAGCACCGTCGTAGGCTACTTTGATTCTCCCATTTCCACATAGAAGCTGCACGCATGCCAGTACAGGGACTGGTGTAGTTGAGGCCGGTGGCATGAAGTACGGTCCCGGGTACATCAGCGGAAGTCCCTGGTACACGGGTAGCACATGCAGAGGCAGCAATAGGAACCACAGGTGGCTATCCCCAAAGAATTCAGAGCATGAGTCCGATTTGAGTCTTTGTCAACCATGCTGGTGGATCCTGAGAAAGCCGTTGCCAATCAAATGAGAAAACGGTGCTTAGTTTCATGGAGTGTGGAGAAATATAGCTTTAAAACCCTAGGGCGAACACATCATTTTTGCTACAAGTCCATGAGTAGCAAGGTAGCCACTTGTTACGGGTGAGAATCACTACTGGAGTCTCACCCATTGGCTGGCAAGCAGCACTTGCCGGCTCTTGACAGGTTGTGACGGCGAACTCACCCTATGCCCACAAAAATGTGCAAAGGCACCTGCAAAGTCTCATATTCGGCCAAACTAGGCCAGATGTTAGAATACCCGTATTAGACCTAAGAAATATGCAAGTCATGGTCTAATCTAGGTCTTGCTTCACAGCGACCACACTATGATTCATGGTTCTCAAGGATACAAATAAGTTTTCCTGCGGGGGCAGGCAAGGGTCGACGGCCGGTGGAGTGTGTAAGACAAGAAGGTGACGCCGCCACGCGATGGGCTTGGCGAACGCATGTCTGCGCGATCAATGTGGATCACCACCGACTGCCGCATCCTCACGGACTACAACTTCGAGGACACATATGGATGAAAATGTACGCACAGGGTTATCACGCCTCCTCGGCCGAGGGTGTGGCATGCATGCAGCAAAGTAGATGGAGCTGGGATAAAATGGAGGAGGATGGAAGTGCTTTGGTGAAAAGATATGCAAGTTGCTCACTTCCAGGCACCTCACACACTTGGAAAGCACCTGCTTCTACCGCTTCCTGGACAAAGTGATGTTCGGCCCCTACGTGCTTGGTGCATGGGTGCAGTACACTGTCATTTGACATTGTATGGCATGGAGCAGAGCCATCACTCTACAGTGGTACAACCCCCACAATCCATGCCTAGCTCCCCCAACAGCCTCCGCAGCCAAGTTGCTTCATGATCAGCTTCTCCCAAAGCCATACATGCCACTTCAGCCACACTGCCTATCACGCATGAACGTTTGGCACTACGCCATGACACAGTGGTTTCCCACAGATGGAAGACATTCTCTCCCCGACTGCATGCATTTCTGTCCCATACATAGTTACTGTCACAATACCCATCGAGCAAGGGACCAGTGCCACGGGAGAAGACGAGACCCAAGGATGCAGCGTCAAACACATAATGCAGAAGTTTAAGCAAAGCATTTGGATGGGCACTGCGTGGTTGCTGGCTGAACTCGGTGAGAGTGTTCACTGCACAGGCAATTTCCAGTCGGATGGTGGAGGAAAGGCAGGTGAGGCTGCCAGTGATCTTTCTGTACAGTGTGCGGCCTGTGTCAGGTCCGTAGTCAATGGTGTGAGGATCGAGAAGGTGTCTATACATGTCTGGGATCATCGGTTGATGCTGTGTAGGGACATGGTGCACCAAGTGAGGGAACTGTTCAGTTAGATTTGCTATGAACCGTTCCTAGTGTAGTGTCCAGGTGCGTGCAGCTCTGCTGGGCATGATGGTCATGCCCTCTCCTAGATCAGTCATGCAGTATTCTGCAGTGAGCAGTACTTTTTTCTCTTGGAAAAGGGGGAGAGAGAGGACAAAAGAATCACTAAGTCATCTACGTACATCAGAAGAGCAACTGGAATGCCGTTTACCCAGCAGATGAATAGAGAAGGGTCCGACAGACTTTGCAGAAACCCTCGAAGTTCCAGTGTTCGGCTCATCTCCTTGTTCCAACACCGTGGTGATTTTTTCTGCCCCTATAGTGCCTTTAGAAGAAGCCAGACTCTGTTTATCTTTTCTGTGAAGCCTGGTGGTTGTTCACATAAATTTCCTCCTCCCGTGGTCCGTTTAGAGAAGCATTCTTGACATCCATTGTGGTTTATTTCCCATTCCTAGTGTGCTCCAACCCCTAGCAGCACGCAACCTGACGTGTACTTGCCCACTGGGGCATACGTGCCCGTAAAATCTTGCCCCGGAATCTGGTGGAACCCCTTGGCCACCAATTGATCATTGTACTACCCAAACACACCCTGTACATTCCGTTTGACTTTAAGCACCCACTTTAAGTCAATGGCTTTGCAGCCGGGGGGTAGAGGCACCAGTTGATAGACTTCAGGCTGGAGTACAGCGTTCAGCTCATTGATCATATATTTTTCCTACTCTGGTGCATTTGAGTGCCCCCTTGCCTCTTTGATGGTGAGAGGCTCTGGGTAGATAGCCACTGGCTCTGTGGGACCGACTTTGTAATAGAACTGTCTGTAATCCACTCTGGTAACGTTCCATTGTGAGTGATGGACCAGATCAGATTGAACAAGATTGTACTGTATTGGGGTTAGGCCAGGTAGGGACCGTGAGGAGTCTATACTGGTGCTTGCAAGATCAGTCTGTGTGAGTAAATTGGTAGGGACCAGTGTGATCTGGGTCATGAACGTGTGTCCTCTGGATGGTGGTGTGTCTTTTGGTTGCATGGTAAGGAACAAAAATGGGTACACTGACATACTCAGGGTATCATTCAGGGGCTGTGGACACTGGTGCATGCTTTAGTCCCTTGAACACCTTGTATGGCGAGTGTTATAGGAGTGATGCATCTCGACTCCCAAAAAACGCATGTTGCATAGTGTCCCAAAAGCTCCATCCCGACAAAGTCACACCACCTAACCCAGTGGACTAGATTTTGGGTGCGTTGTGGCTCACCAAACCACACACAACCCATTTGTGCCCCATACCCATGCAGGGTGCAAATCCGCCTTCTGCTTGAACCATCTCTCCAAGGGAGTGATGGTCCTGAGTAGGGGCCCTCGAGGCATCCTGTTCCATACCCAGGTTGTATGTTTCACAGCTTCCTCCCAGAATCCAAAGGTCAAACCAGACTCAGCCAGTAGGGTGCACGGAGCATCGCCCAACTTTCTGTGCTATCTCTTGGCCACCCAAATTTTATTGAGGTGCATAGGGTGCGGTAGTTTGATGGATAATGCCTCTGGTTCTCAGGTCTGTTTCAAGCGCGCCTAGGAATTCCCCTCCCTGTCTATACAAAAGTATGCACAGAGAGCACCAAGTCTGTCGCTCAGCAAGGGGAATCCATTCCATGATTTCCCGTTGTGCATCCGCTTTGGTTTTGAGCAGGAAAGCCCAGAAAAAATGACTGTAGTCATCTATCAAGGTCAAAACATATAATGACCCGTACTGGACTGAGGGGACCGGCATGGGTCAAGTTTAATCAGGATGCATCAGCTCAAGGGGTGCCTCGCTGAAATGCTGAGAGAAAGGAAAACTCTGTCGGTGTGCCTTACTTCCTGGCAGTTCAGGCAACTTTTTTTAGGACGTGAGGACAGTCAACAGGGCCTATTCCATGTGCAGGTTGGTGTTTCAACAGATCGGTGACTAGTTCAGTGTTGATGTGAGCGAGTATTCTGTGGATGAGCTCAGTGTGTTTTGGGACTAATCATGATGTGGGTCTGTGCATTGTTGGAGGGCAGGGAACAGGGTTAGGCATCAACCAGCAGTGCACCGTGCGCATCAAAAAGCATGCATTTTCTGCTTGCATCAGTGTTGACATGCACAATTGGTGATCCAAATGACCTCCTAACATCAGGTTTACCTTCAGCCGAGGGAAATAAAAAACCCCAGTCAGCCACATGACCCTTCTCGGTGCTTGCAATGTGACAGTCTCAATGCTCTCAACCCTCAACACTTCTCCTGAGCTCACCCGCACACTCTCCACACAATGCATCGCATACAGAGACACAAACAACTGACGATGAGGTGACATATGATGTGACACTGCAATATCAAACAACCACTTGTGCATGGGCAATATGTGCGATGTGGTGATGTTTGTGTGCCCAAGGTGCGGGACCTGGCTGGGAGGGTGCAGTGGTCTGTGGAGAGAATATGGTGGGAGTAGCATCCTGCATGTCAGCAGTGTGCGAGTTTGACATGCCGTCGTACACGCACTGGGCCCACTCTGGGACTGACACTGGAGCCATTGCCAACGGTGGTACGTAATGCGCAAGCAGCCCATAGAGCCCGGGCTGTGGGGGCATCTGCTGCAACAACTGCGACTGAAGCTGATGCTTAGGTGGCAGTCAAAGATGGCTGCCGCTACATGATGATAGGGGTGCAGTCCAGGTGGCCATTGCCCACCAAAGTGCTGCATTGTGGGAAATTGCTGCATTGGCTGATGCTGCTACTGTACCTGCCTCTGCTGCTGCTGTGTCTGCCTCTTCTGCTGCTGTGTCTGCTGCTACTGCTGTTTCTCAATCATCTGCCACTGGAGGGAAAGGCACCTGAACCAGAAATATCCAGTCTGGTTGCCGTAGCTGCACCTTTGACTACCATGGCCACATCCACGACCGCGACCACTGCCACCAGACCAGCCACGACAGCCACTGGAGGATGCACCAAGTGAGGCAAACGAGGCCTGGGTCACCGCATCAGCAGTGGAAGAGAATCCCTGGTTTTCATGGGCTGTTGGTGGCGCAGCTGTCATGCCACATGCCTCACCCTTCAGAATGTCCTTGTACTTGTGTAGCTCTTCGATGACGTAGGCGAGGTCAATGAGCTCAATCTCTGCAACTGGATGGCAACTGAGCAGGTCACGCTGGAACTCCTTGTACTACTTGCCGAGGCGGAGCAGCACCATGTCCAGCCACTCAAGGATAGAGCACAACGCACCCAGACCCAACAGTTGTTGGTGAATATCTATGGCTTCATCCCAAAACTCAGTAACGGGCGTGCCTGGTTTTGGGTGGAGATTGCGGAGGTGATCTCTAAGCGTCACTACAAGGGTCATGCCCTGTTCTTCTTAATGCATGGAAAGGTGGTGCCAGGCGTCATGCGGTTGTGCTGTACCACTTTGTGGATCGGAGGGATCCTCACCTCTGCCACTAAAACAAAAGAGGTGCGTGACATAGGCTTATGCATCTGGTGGTGTGCATGTTAATGCATTGAATGCTTGCAGTAACATGAAGCCAGTTGCTCTGTCTGGAGGCTGGCAAATGTACAGTTCCTCCAACCCATGCTCTGCCGTCCAAGAAAAGAAGATGTGCTTCAATGCAAGGTAATCCCTTGTCCCCAGCTGCGGCGGGGAGATTTCCCTCTGGCCCAGTCCCAGTTGCACCATTGTGGCAGCGGTAAGGGCGACTTTATGATCGTTGCCACCACTACCGGTACCTCCGGCATTGCCGGCACTGCCGGAACCTCCATTTGTACAATCTGCCCCACTCATGGTACTTGGAATATGGTTCCTGTCATCTGGCTAGCTACGCATGGTCTAACCAAGAAAAATTTTACAGCAATTTGCCGGGTCGAACTTGGGCCCAATTTTGTGCCGAGAGCCCGAAGCTCTACATGGAAGCCACTGGAGACATCCTGGAATGCTGCAAGTACGATCCCGTCCCCCCAGACCCTTTTCTCACGCTTAAGTCACAGCTGGGCACCTCAGGGAGGTCCTGGGAGGAGAGTGGGGCTTCCTTCGTCCGCAATTCTTTGTTGCAAGCTCCCGCCAAATGCACAAAGTCCTGCTATGGCTAGGCCGACGCCTTAGATCACCTTTGCCAACCTGCTATAGTCCACCAACCCTAGATGACATGGCATCCCATTTGCGGCCACCCCCCTTTTTCAGCTCCTATGATTGGATCTCATCCCTCTCAAGACCGAAAAAGAGCTCTAACACCATGAGAATGCCATTGCAGATCAAATGAGAACAACAACGCTTAGTTTCATGGAGTGTGGGGCAAGCTAGCTCCAAAACCTTAGGGAGAACACATCAGTTTTGCTTCAAGTCCACGAGTAACAAGGGAGCCCCTTGCTACGGGTGAGACTTGCTACTCAAGTCTCACATGTCGGCTGGCGAGTGGCGCTCGCCGGAGCTCAACAGGATATGAGGGCAAACTTACCCTATGCCCACAAAAAGGTGTTGAAGCACCTGCGAAGTCCCATATTTAGCCAAACTAGGCCAGAGGTTAGAGAACCTACATTAGACCTAAGAAAAACGCATTTCATGGTCTAATCTAGGTCTTGCATCACAGCAAGTGCACTATGACACATGGTTCTCAAGGACAAAAACAAGTTTTCCAGCGGGGAAGGCAATGGTCATTGGTCGGGGGAGTGCGTGAGACTCTTGTCTTCCAGCGGGGAAGGCAAGAGGGTGGCACCGCCATGTGATGGGCTTGGCAAATGCGTGTCTCCACCGACCGCCGAATCATCATGCACTGCAAATCGAGGACAGACACGGACGGATGAATACACAGAGGGTTATCAGATGCAGCTGCTGAGGACGAGGTAGCAGCGAAGAAGACTGCTGCTGCTGGGCTGGGATCATGATCTGCTGCAGCTAAGGGAAGGCCCGCCAATAATGACTTGGCTGACCACAATAGTTGTATGTGCGCCCTGCTGCATCCTGGCCATGGCCTCACCCTCCACCTGAATGCACACCTCATCCTCCTCTGCCACGGCCTCCCCCATGGCATGGTCCTGTAAAAGGGCCTGGAGCCATGTGATGGATGAAGGCGTTAGATGCAGGAGAGCTTTCATCACATACCTCTCTTTGCAGTGTATCCTCATAGTGGTGGATCTCCTTAAAAACCTCCTCCAAGTCCGTAGTATCGATGTTGGTCATACATAGACATCACAGCAGGTTTCTGTACGGCTCATCGAGATGCAGAAGCACCGGATCCAACCAACTGAGCACCGAGCAGGGAGCACCCAGACAGAAGATCCGACAACAAACATCCATTGTAGGATCCCACCACTTCACGATGGGCGTGCAAGGATTCGGATAAATCCGCTGCAACCTGTCACAAAGGGTTATGACCAGGGCCATCCCTTGCTCCTCATGACCGGTGGTGAGGTGCTGCCACCCCTTGTAGGGCTGAGGGGCTCCCCTACGAGGGGTAGATTGGTCTTCCCCTTTTCCCCTCGAAGCGCATGTACTGAATTGTATATGCCTGGTCATCAGGAATGGCCTGAACCAGGGTGCTGAAGGCTTGCAAGAAACACGGTCTTTGGTTGTGTTGGTTGGAGGGTCCAAGTACAGATCCTCCAAGCTCTTCCGTGCAAGGAAGGAAGATGTCCTTTCACAAAAAGAAAATGCGCGTGCCTAATGGTGGCGGCGTTAGGTATCTTTGAGAACTGACAGGCAACAGTTCATCCCATGTAACTGTGCCGGGCGTGGCGATAGGTTGTTAGCCACAGAGAGTGGAGGCACCTCCCGGAGCAGGGCCAGCTTGGCTCATGGTTCTCTCACATAGTGGCCTGATCTTAGGGTGAACCCTAGGTCTGGACCTGTCTTTCAAGGAGGGAAACAGCTGTTCCCTATCTCCAACAAAACATGGAGAGCTTGGAGTAGGTTCTCTTTTGCTCACACCCGCAAGGACTTGCTCCCCTGGGCCTGCTGCTGCCTTGTGCTCTCCCTCAATGCTCCTATGGANACTTTGCAATGAAGAGGCCTCCTAGTCCAGCGGACCTAGCTCCTTAACATGTCAATCTTTTAACAATTCCAACACTAGCTCAATTGCTTCGTTTGGTGGAGTGTAGTGACAGCTAGTTTTGGCCAAAGGACAGCCATGGATTGGAACCAAGTCTCAGCTACAAGCAAGCAAGAGCTGTACAGGGTGAGTCTTACAAATCGAGGCTCACCAATCGGTCAGCAAGCGACGCTTGCCGCAACTCTTCTGAGTCAGGATGGGAAAAATACCCGTCCTGACCACACAAGGTGCAACCTAGCCTATGTGCAGTTGAGGCACAGTTTGCGTTTGTCCAACCCGAGAGAGAAGCAAAAGGATGGTTTCTAGTCACCAGTCCTTAGCTTTTATACCGAGCGGAACGTGGATGGTTCACAGGGATCAGGTGTGGAATAGGAGACGATTTGAGGTATTGGGACAACTGGATAACTTGTACTTAGTTGTGAGTGTGACTCAATGCCAAGTGTTGGGCATGTTGAGCACATATATAGAATAGCAAGAAACACTATGAGGCATACATTGGGTCATGGACGTTTGAGTCGAGCGTCGTACTAAGCCACATCATGAGTGGTCGTTTCAAGATACTCTGCCGAGAAAATGGGGGTTTTGAGATGATCGAGGCACGACTTTGTGAAAGTGCAGAGCTGTTGAGAATCCAACCAAACAGTATCAAAACGCCGATACAGCTGGTATCACTTCTATCGACCCTTCTAGAAAGTGGTTAAATGTGTCATAACCTTCGGGAATGGAACACCGCAGGTCAGGGCAGGCGGCCAAAATGCCCTCGGTCAAACGATGTAAGAATCCTGAGGTCAACACGCACTGGGCCATAAATGGAAGAACAAAAACACCTACTCGTGGAGTTCAGGGACTCATGTATTTCAGGAACGTAACACTCCCCCTCCTTTGAGCTGCGGCATCTCGGCACATTATAGAGACGCGTCATTAGGTAGGCCAGTGATGCCTGTAACAGCCATCGATCAGATGATCGATGCCTCGGATGTTGTCACAGGGCTCCAAGCTGTTGTGCACAGTGTTGTAACTGTGCCACTTGATGAGATACTCGGTTGTATTTTCATGGCATTGATGTCCGACGATGTCCTTGATCCTGTACTCCGTGTCCCCATCCACTTTAATTGGAGGCGGAGGAGAGAAATCTCTGCCAGGGAATCTCTTGCTGGGATCCCAAAAATGCTTGAGCTTGATGACGTGGAAGACCGGATGGATCGCTATGCCATCTGGTAGGCAAAGGCAAGCGACGACTGGGGTTTGCATTGTCTTGATCTCAAATGGGCCTAACCAGCAGGGTTTGAGTTTGACGAAGTCTTTTCTATGTAACTTGATGTTTGCAGAGCCGAGTAGGATGCAATTTCCAGTGCTGAAGATGTCATTACTGTGATGTCCGTCTTATTCTTGCTTCATTGTTGCTTGCATCTTTGCAAGGGCTTGGTATGTTCATACCCAGAAGCTGGAGAAGTCTGGAAATGGATGTCAACCACAGGAATACAACTTTGGTTTTGTTGTCTTGCCGGTGTGGCGGCAATTTTGTCATGAACCACTTCAAACGGGATTTTACCCGTTGCGGTGGATGTTGCGGAGTTGTACGTGTTGGAAAATAAACTAATGATTCCAACAAGCCTCACCTTAACTTACCCCTTGGATAAAACTCTGAGTTCTGAATGAGGGTTCAGGTCCACCACCAAACCACCTTGACCATTGGCCCACCAATCAGATGACCATCAAGGAATTTCCTGATATCTTACCATCTGTCACCCACCTCCGGTTAGAAAAATTAATCCATTTATCTAGTTGGTTTTCCTATTGTTTCTTGTATATGCCGAGGATATTCATTCCCTTGAGCAACCCAAAACAGTTCTATTCATCCTGTTTGTATCTGGTTCCGCGGTCGTCACCACTGTGTCCTCACTTAGCCATCTCTTGCTCACTCCTTCTTTACCATCCAATCCCTTGTTACTCTCCTGCATCACTTTGCTCCAAAACTCTATCTCCTTCACTCAGCTCTGCTCAACTCATTAAGACATCATCTATCCCTTCAGCATTATCTCATTGTGCACCTGTCTACTAGTCTCTCCATCACTCTAAAATAGCTTCTTCCTGCCATTTTTTTCCCCTAACTCCTTACTCTTGTTCTCAACGCTTCATTCACCAAACTTCCCATGCCTCTGCACTCTTTGCAGCTTCTGCCTGCTTTTGCCGTCATTCGCTCTGCTTGACTACTTCTTCGAACATGGTATCCGAGCTTCAGGCAATATCGCTTGGTGTGCCAAGATCAAGTCATTGCTTCGTCACCTTCATCGCTACCTCCTGGTATCAGCATTCTCAGGAATAGTGTCCTGGTATTCTCTGATCCACCACAAGTGTGCACGGCTGCTTTGCGCAAAGAGACTTCCAAGGGGGGTGTGTGCTTTGGGTTGCCACAATACCAAGGGAGCATTCGTCTGGCAGAATGCAGGTTGCGGAAACTGAGAAAGGCTGAAGACCATTGAAGGTTGGTTATTATGGTAAGATTACATCAGATTCTTACACCCTGTAAACTGAGCTTTCCAACGCATCCAAGCACGCCCAAAACGGAGCAGTAGAGCCCCTGCTACGGCCATTGAAGTAACTCATAGTGGAGCCGCCCACCATGTCCACGAGTGGGAGTGACAGGAGGCGGTTCGACGATGGCCTGTTGAAGTGCCCTTCCTATCACCCCAACGTAAGGGGAGGCTTGACCTGGTCCAGGAGACCATCAACATCCCTTTCCTCATGGTCCACATGCCTTTGGAGCTCATTGAAGTCGAACTCAGACCACTAGTGGTGGAATTATCCCATCACCAGTGACGGACACCCAGATTCCACCCACCTACCACCCGAACTTCGGATGGGGCTAACTTTCTGAATTCTTAGCCAAATTGAGCAACTGAAAGCTTGAAACTGCATGGAAAAATCGAGGAATCCCCAATCTTCATTCAGATCAGATATCCAACTAGTACTTAGTGGTCGAACCAGGAAAATGGCAAACGGCATCCATGACAGGGGCACCTTTCAACAATCTCCAAAGTGCACCTTCCATGACAGATGCCTTATGCTCACTCTTGCGCATCCACTCCTGCGCCTCCAAGCCCTTCACAGCTTGTCAACATAAGCCCTGCAAGGCTGATGAAGTGCCAATCCTGGGGTTGCAACTTGGTCAAGCAATAGGCAAGCACGTGCTTCATGCTGCAATGCTGCAACACAACCTGTCCCTTCTCTACCATGTCACGCACGTAGTGGTTGCGCACGTCGATGTGCTTCGTCCTCCTGTACTGTATCAGGTTGTTGGTCAGAAAGATGGAGCTGTTGTTGTCCTCCTGAACCACCATAGGCTCCTATTGCGGCACACCCAGCTCCCCCAGTAATCTGCGGAGCCACATCGCTTCCTTGACTGCCTCGGCCAGAGCGATGTACTCCGCCTCCACTGTGTAGGTGGCGACGCATTCCTACAACCTGCTTCACCACGAGGCCGCTGCATCTGCAAGCAAGAACACACAGCCAGAAGAGGATCTCCTCTTGTCTGCATCGACAGAAGGGGTCTGACTTCCCCTTTTCATCGTTCTTCAGGCGGGCGTGCCGCATTGCCTGCAAGGAGCAGAGGATGCGCTTCACTGCTATCTAGTGTAGTGGCCCAGGGTTGGCCACGTACCTGCTCACCTAACCCACGGCGTAGGCCAAGTCCGGCCGATTTGCGACCATGGCATACATCAGGCTGCCCGCCATAGACTGGTAGGGGACCTCTGCCATGTCCTCCTTCTCCTCTGAGTGCGGCGCCATCGCCGCACTTAGCACACAGCTTGTGGAGATCGGACTGCCCACTGGTTTACACTCCTCCATGCCGTACCGCTTCAGGACCTTGGCCACGTACTTGGCCTGCCCCAGATTTAGCGTGCACGCCCTCCGGTTCCGTGTGATGCTCACCCCGAGGTAGTACTCAAGCTCCCCCATGTCTGTCATCTTAAATCTGCTGCTCAGCTGCTCCTTGAGCTGCTGCAAAGTCGCCATATCTGATGAACACATGATCAGATTGTTCACGTAGAGTGAGACAATCTGATGGAGTTCCTTTTTGTGCCGCACGTACACGCTATGATCTGAATCACAGCGCTTGAAGCCAAGCTCCGCTATGTAGCCGTTCATCTGTTGGTACCAGCACCTGGGCGCCTGTTTTGTCAGTACAAGGCCTTTTCCAGCTTGCACACCTTGCCCTCTGGTGCAACCACCCCCTCCGGCACCTCAAGGTAGCTCTCCTTGTTGATGATGCCATTCAGGAATGCCATTTTGATATCTATTTGTTGGGTCTCTGTGTCCTTTGCGTGTGCCACCACGAGGATTGGCCGGATGCTTGTGAATTTGGCGACGGGCACGAACGTCTCATCGTAGTGCTCGCCTTTCCGCTGCCCGTACCCCTTCGCCACCAGCCGCACCTTCTACTTCTCTACCTTGCTTTCCTTGGTGAGCTTCACCTTGAACACCCACTTAGAACTGATCACCTTCACCCCCTCAGGCCGATCCACCAACTCCCAAGTGCCGTTTTGAGCAAGGGGCGCAAGTTCAGATTTCATTGCTTTGCCCCACTACTGCCCGTCAGGCCGTGAAAGCGCCTCTTGCACAGTTTTTGGCTCTGTTATGACGGCCATCATGCACCACGCCATACCGACCCAGCAGCATGTGCTTGCGTCGTACCGCTTTGCCAAATTCTGCTGCCTTTGGCTGCAACGCGGCGACCTTGGTGACGCTAGTTGCTGGTCCTACTACTGCCCTGGTACAACATTGTCCTCGGCTGCGGGCTCCCCCGCGCCGGCTGCGGCATCCTGCGCTCCAGCGGCACCTGCACCTGCTGTCTTGCCCTGCTGAGCTCCAGCATCGTCATTCTCCGAAGACCCATCATCAACCTGTGCAGCCGCCAGCTCTTTCTCACGCTCAAGGAGTTGGAACCGCTCCCCCTGCTTTGGTGAGTGCGCTGCGTCAATGGTGGTGGTGCTACTACAGTAGCTTTGCTGCTCATCAAACGTGACATCGTGGCTGGTGATGACGCCCTGCGTCCGTGGATCAAAGAGGCGGTACGACTTGAGCGTACTCTTGTACCTGACAAACGCGTACGCCTTTGCACGCAGATCCAGTTTGGAGTCTTTTCTTTGTGCGGCCTGCACCAACGCGTGCGCCTTGCACCCGAATTCCTTCAAGTGCGCCACGCTTGGTTTGTGCCTGGTCCACGACTCCTGCAGCGTCTTCCAGTTGCCTTTCTCCTTCAGCACTGCTGTTGGGGTGAGATTGGTGATGTAGCATGCCGTGCTCACGGCCTCGGCCAACACGCTCCGTGGCATTTTAGCGTCCACGAGCATCGTCCGCGCCATTGTGAGGTGTATCTGATTCGCGCGCTCTGCCACGCTGTTAGATTGAGGCGTGTACAGAGTGGTTGGCTGCCACTCAATCCCCTACTCCTTCAGTAGCAACCCTCCGCAGCCCACGTACTCGCCCTATTGTCGCTGCGTAGCGCTCTGACCTTGCGGCCAGTCTGCCTCTCCACTGTTGCGACGTAGTTCTTCAGCCGGTCCAGCACCTCGCTCTTCCGCTTCATGAAATAGACATAAAGCTTTCTACTGCAATCGTCGACGAAGGTGATGAGGTACCGTGCGCCCCCAATGGACGGAGTCTTGATCGGTCCACACACATTACTGTGCATGACCTCAAGCAGGTTCTCCGCCCGCTGTTATCCTTCTTCGAACAGCTTGCGCTTTGCCTTGCCCACAACGCAAGACTCACACTTTTGCTATGCAGAATCTTCTGCTGCTTCTACTGCACCGGTGATGTTGAGGCCACGAACCATGTCGTGCTTTGCCATCTCCTGTATGACTGTGGGCGACGAGTGCCCCAGCCGCCAATGCCACAGCAGCAGGTCTGCTCCCCCGCCTTTTTGTGTGTGAGCCATGTGTTATTAGCAAATCAACGTGACAGCCGTTTGTGGCAAAGGGGACGCGTGCATCAACAAAGTTGGCAGTGGTACACACAGATGTGTGTGGACCACTTGAGAGCTCCATCGGTGGAGCTCGCTACTTCCTCACCTTCATCGACGACCACAGCCACAAATTGTACCTGTACCTCATGAAGGAAAAGATCGAAGTCCTTGTATGCATGCAAGAGTTTGTGGCAGATGTGGAGCGACAGACAAAGTTGAAGGTGAAGGCATTCCGGAGCGACAACGGTGGTGAATATGCGGGCTGCCTTGGGCGGATGAAGAGCAAGGGGATTGAGTGGCAGAAAACAACTCCACACTCCCCGCAGCAGAATGGCATCGCAAAGAGAGAAAATCACACAATCCTTAACATGGTGCGATGCATGTTGAGTGACGTCGGCCTTGCACAATGGTATTGGGTGGAGGCGCCATAGATAGCGGTGTACATAATGAACCCTATGCCGACCAAGCCGTTGAAGGACAAGGAGAGCAAGGCATGGAAAACGCCACAAGAGATGTGGAGGGGGAGGAAGCCGGCAGTGGGTTGCCTCCGCACGTTTGGTTGCATTCCACATGCGGTGGTGCAGGCACGTAAAGGGCCGAGCAAGCTGGACCCACGAACCCGCCGGTGTATTTTCCTTGGGTACGAGAGCGGAACCAAGGCATACCGACTCTTTGACCCAAGGAGGCAGTAGATTGTGCGGAGTCATGACGTCACGTTCGACGAGAAAAGCTGTTGGACGGACAAGGAGGCAGGTCTCTCCAAGAGGGGGGAGTGGTTGCCACTCCTTGAGGGGGAGACGCCGGAGGACGTGAATGAGGGTGACGTCCTTGCAGGAGCACCAGCCAGAGAGGATCGCCGAAGGGATGGGCAAGTGGCAGAATTTGTTCCGGCCAGTTTGGATAAATAATCCGAAGCACCGGATATGGACGTGGAGGCGGGGAGTCAACCCATGTCTCCAAGGTCTCCAGGAGATGGGGAGCAGGTGCTTGCAGAGGATGGCGCCGAAAGGGGAAAGCAACAACAACAACCGCATCAAGAGCCCCGCACGAGCAGTAGTGTGTGAAGAAGAAGAAACAGGTACAATGCCGACAAGGGCATTTGGACTGGGTTCGCAGAAGTCTTCTTCACGCAAGAGGAGCATGAAGGAGGCACTACAGCAGAAGGATGGGGCTGAGTGGGAGGTAGTAAGAAAAAATAAGCTCGTCTCCCATGAGGAGAAATGCTCCTCAGTTGCGGGTTGAGCATGGACGATTGCCATGGGTGATGCGCAAGGTGGAGATTGTTGGAGTAATGCTCCTCACCATGGTAGGAGTGACTCCAAAAAGGGAACACCAAAAAGACAAGCCAATGTGGCTTAGTGGTTAATGGTGTCCACCTCTAAAGGCAGGGGCCCGGGTCCAAGTCCCACAAGTGTGAAATGTGCCCTGCCTCAAGGGAGGTGAAAAATAGATGCCAGGAACCTAGCTCAACCTCTAGAATTCCTCCTTAAGGTTCTAGAAGGCCAAGTGAGGGTCCACGAAGGTGGCACACCTTCTAAAAGGGGTGACTTGTTCTACAAGGCATCTAGAGTTGTCTTGGTCTTTTGGATACCTTCCCTCCTACTAGAAGCAAGCTGAGGAATCTAGGAAGGGGCAGAAGCTTCTAGAGGAAGGAAGGGATGCCTTCCTAGGTGCGGAAAAGAACAGCCTACCAAGGGCCACTCTAAAGGCCATAGAATCTGCTAGGAAGCTCCAAATCTGGCATGCTTTGGTGTTCTGGAAACCTTGGATCACTGCCTATCAAATTCCACTGCTTGTGAGCCTTGATCAAGTGTTCATTCTCAGTCAAATGAGGCCAAAACTATTGCCTCACTCTCTGACCAGTTTTCTGCCATCCTTGGAACCAGTTGCCTCCACAGTTTCATTCTCTCCAAAAACAGTTGGAGGTGTGCATCAGCAACTGCTAAAGATCCTCCAAGGTGCACACTCACCCCCAGGCCAACAATGCGTTCGTGCGTGCGTGCATGCTTGCGTGATTGCGTGCGTGTGTATGTGTGTGTGTGTGTGTGTGTGTGTGTGTGTGTGTGTGTGTGTGTGTGTGTGTGTGTGTGTGTGTGTGTGTGTGTGTGTGTGTGTGTGTGTGTGTGT
>SZWC01020618.1:5921-16832 GCA_023375785.1 Penium margaritaceum
ATCAAGCATGGCAACGATGGTCATGTGAATGTTGCTTGAGTGCAACCATCACTACCTTGTGAGATCGCGATGGAGCAATGACCTTTTTGTTTTTTTTAACACGCAAATCCCCTATTTTGATTTAGGGTTTTGTATTTTTTGCGCGGGCGGAACCCGCACAAATCATAAAACCCTACATCGTAATAGGGGGGTTGTGCGTCGGAAAAAAAAGGGTCATCGCTCAATTGGGAACAAGCAAAAACGCCCATTTCAAAACTTGGACTCTTTCTTCATGGCACACAAACCACCCCTGGTTTGTAGAAAAAGCACTTCCAGACTTAACCCCTCTTTACATTCGGGGTTGAAGGTTTTATTCTTTGCGTGGGCATTAGTTGGGCCCCACTGCAATGGGGGCTAGCAGTTTCCCTTTCAACGCATCGGGTTTCTCAGACCCCCCATGCAAACCCCACGCATGATGATGTCATCATTCCGACGCTAGATTTCATGTAGTGATGACATAACTTTTTGTGTGGATACTTCGTTTCTTTTATTCTTCCTGTGGATATTGCTAGTCTAATTTGGTCCGTACTTGGCATGACGTTCTCAATTTGGTAGGTGCGGGCACGCCAGCTTTATTTTTGGATGTGGTGGGCATCTAATTGCTCTTTCTATCTTTGCAAGGTCGTGATTTCTGTCGTCGGATGATTTCTCCGCATNCGAATTCTCTGCCAAGCGAATGTCCAACTTCGAACGATGCCATCCTCCTCCCTCAACTTTGCTTCACGATCGCCCAACCATATTCGCACGATCCGTCGTTGGAACGTGAGGCCCTTGTAGTTTTATGCCCTGTTTTTGCAGGAGAAGGCAAGGGGCGCGCTTGGTCGGGGTTGGAATCTATGGTTGAACGCTAGCGGACAGAGGCTTTACTTGATGCTGTTTCGGACGTTATGAGTCTAGAGGTTCAGCTTTGCTTGTCACTCATTCAGAACCCTTGTCAAATGTCGTTTGCTTCTAGTCAGGTCCGGAGGGATTTCTCCCATCCGCGGACAGTCTTCGAACCTTCAACCATTGATAGCCCACTTTCATTGGCGGAGAGAGGTTGGTTGAGGCGATGCCGTTCAGCCATTGGTGTACTGTGTGGGACCCGCTAGGTTGATTGAACGAGAGTCTCAGGGATCCCACCCAGGTGCACCAACATTGACAGAGGGAGTGCACTATGTTGACGACCTCAAGAGCCAAAACTCCGCGGACAGCACGGCCAAGGACGATGGTTGAACTCGCCCAACCATCGATTCCAAACCCAACAAGGTCTAACCTGCTTTTGTGATCTGGCGGAAGCCATTTCTTTCGCGCATACCTGCACTGCTCGTGCACTTCGCCTACACTGTGAGGACGAGGTTGCGTTGTCGTTCTGCATGTGGAAAGGACCATTCAAGTCCACGACGACACAACAGAAAATGCTTGCAGGAATCACGGTTTCATGAATCAGGGTCTCAACGAATAGTTGAACGATGTTTGCAAAAATGTTTTCTGAAATGTTTGTGGAAACGTTCCGGCAAAATCTTTCCGTGAAATGCTCTCAGAATACTTCACGAATACTCACTTGGGCGATGTTATGCCGCCATTTGATATTTTGTCGGGTTCGATGGTTGTGGGCGTGCAACCATCGAATCCAACCCCGCTGCCTCGGTTGTGAATGGGTGAACAATTTTAACGATTTCGCCTACCCACATGTTTATTCACCCCCGTCCTCAGGTGAACGACTCCAATATGGGTGATGGACAGCCATGGGGGAGGGACCTTTTCAAAAACTGATCTTTAAGCTGCCATGAAAAACGGAATGCAATGAGCATGGTCATCGGGTACGTACTGCTCAAGAATGGCAGGAATATTTTTCAAAATGCATGTTTTACGTCCACGCGAACGTCTCTGGACACAGAAGGCGGGAGTGGTTGAGGTCGTCAAGTTTCACAAACCTTCATTGGTTGTAATTTCGTGGAAGCAACAGACTCTGAAGGCAGCAAATAAGACAACATATTCGCACCGGCCTCGTCCGGCACGCCTTCGGCGAGAAGGCGCAAAGCTGGCAGCACTGTTTCTTCGGCGGAGTCAAGAGACATGAATGCTGGCAGAGTGTCAGCTGCCTCTTCGCTGTCACAGGCGGTGGAGGTGCAGCTTACGTGGCCTTCGCTTTTTGATGACTGGACTCGGGTTCCCGGATCTTTTGGAGCGTTAAGACTGTGAACACGACAGTCACAAAAAAAGGCTTTAAAGAACCTGGACTCTGATTCGACGTTTGTCGAAAATGGTCCAGAGAGCTGGCCACTCGCTGTCAGGGTCATTTAAGAGCATTTACAACAGAATCCAAACACGTATGCGTAGCAAGCTTCGAGTATATCCGCTTCCAGTCCAAGCTTTCACCGATCTTCTCACAGTTTGGCTGCATCGTCAAGCAGGACCAGAGCAACCACGGCCACGGCTGGGAGGGGGTGAGTGGGAATGAGAACCCGATTCGCCTATTCTATGACGCTATCAACCGAGGCTCTCGGCAGTTTTGTGCACTGAGAACTGGGTGAAAGGGGGCTTGAATACCCACTCCTCCATCGCCGTTGCCCCTCGATGTCCGCTGTGCGAGACATAAAAGCAGTCGCGACCGTCAACTGCACCGACCGGACACTAGTAATCAGCCAAAGAAACACTCAAAACAGCGGAATGACTATATACCCACAGAATTCCCGATATCTACCACGGTGTCCACATCTCGCCAATTAATCATGCCATATCTAAACTTCGGAACTTTGATAAAAATATATCCATCAGAGTGAATACTGACCAAGTTACACACGAGAAGTTATATATATATATATATATATTCCATATTCATCTCAATTTCACTTTACTATGATTTATCAACTTCCGTCGAATAGGCAAGTCGGTCGTTGGTGAATGCTCCCCAATTAGCCGAGCGGTTCCTGTGTGCAATAACACCTAATAGGCGTATTCGCCTGACAGGCTGTTTTGCTGGGTCTTCTAATGAACAATGCCATAAATGTAGCGTACAATTTCATAGGACATAGTCGCCGCCATAAGGGTGTGACGGCCACTGCAATGAGCAGTGCACGCGTGATGACGTGTCGTTCTTTACACCTTTTCCATTGGTGGTGATAACGAACTCGCGCTCCATTTTAGGGGCATGAGAGCACGAGAGTCAGACCATTGCAAATGAACGAGTGATACCGCCTTGTATCCGAGAAAGTGCGTAGAAGTTTCTTAGCAACACAACCGCTGACCGGGCGTCAGTGCCTGGTCAGACGGTGACGACAGTCACAGGTCGTGCACACAACGGCAAGGGTTTGGCTAGGAGACACAAGACACAGTGTCAGAATGCTTCAATATAGCATTTGCAGAGAGAAATGACAAATGACAGGTTTAAGGCATAACTACCTGCCGCGGCGAACGGCGGGTGTCACACGCGGCAGTCCAAGAGCTGTCCTAAAACCGGCCCAAAACCACTGTTTTGGCCGTAACTCTACGCACACATGTCATAACGCTACGCCGTCTGAACCTGAACGTGCAGAATCAAAAGACGGACGCAACGACTAGTCACATGCATGCATCCATCGACTAACGGTGAGCATACAATGCAAAAACATGCAAATAGGCCTCATGACCAGTCCGTCGAAAGACGCCTGCAAGACGTAGAAGACACAGCAAAGAGTCCCGGTGGCATCTGGGGCTCTGGAACAGTGGTCGGTCAGCTCCAAGCGGGTAGTCCGCCGCCTGTCGTCGCGCCGGTGTCACCAGGGCCGCCTGCCTCAGGGATCTGCACGAGTATGGACACGGCCGAGTGGTCACAGTAAACTGTACAGGAACGGCACAAAGCAAAACACTCCCCCATGACCCGATGGTACGCATGTCCATACGCGTGCAGCAATGGTACAACCACATAGTGGGTGACATAGACAGATGAGACGCAAACGCACATCCCACACTCAACCACTGTCACGCACGGGGCGAAGCCCAACAGAACGAATGGCCACCAGGAACTTTCCGCGGGACTCACTGCCCAAGCTCAAGAAACAAGCACTGCAGCCCAACTGCCTCAGCAACCCCTGCCCCCAAAACCACATACTCTGCCTCCGACGAGCTACGTGCGATGCAGCCCTGCTTCCCGCTTCGCCAAGACAAAGCGGTACCACCGAGCAGAAACAAGTAGCCAGTGCGACTGCGCCCGTGAGGGCTCCAAGCCCAGACGCTCTTAGTGTAGCCGTCAAGGACCACCGAACACTGCCGACGAAAGCAGAGTCCGAGATACGGTGTGGAGACCACATACCGTACCACTCGCACAGCCGCGTGGAGAGCTCTCGCACGTGGAGCCTACGAGAACTGAGCGAGGAGGTTGACGGCGAACGCCATGTCAGGACGCGTGGTAGTGGCCAGGTACATCAGAGATCCGATAAGACGGAGGTACAAGGTCACGTCCACTGTCTCCCCCAGCTGTGTAGCGTCATCCACCTTCAGGGCATCCTGCCCATCAGGTGTGAGTGGTGTGGAAGCAGTGGGCACTACACCAAGGAGATCGCTAAAGCGCTCCCCCACGACTCGTGCGTATCGGGCCTGATGCAACAACAGTGTTTGATGTCTGCGATCTCGCACGATCTCCATACCAAGAAACACCGATGCAGGACCGCGGTCCTTCATCCTGTAGGCGGTCTGCAGGACAGCCTTGGCCTCCTTCACGGCCTCCAGGGATGGAGACGCAATCAGAAGGTCATCTACATAGACCAGGATGGCGGTGAACCGCTCGGGTGTTGGTAGGATGAAGAGTGAGGGGTCTGCCTCGCTCTGTACATATCCTACGCGAGTCAAGGTGTCAGTGATCTCCCGGTTCCAACACCGTGGAGACTGCTTGAGGCCGTACAAGGACTCACGTAAGCGCCAGACCTTGTCACCGTCCTCAAAGCCTGGTGGCTGAGCCACGTAGATCTCCTCATCCAGAGAGCCATGGAGGAACGCGTTGTTCACATCCATCTGGTGTAGTTCCCAGTCATGCTGAGCCACTACACCGAACAGAGCTCGAGTTGAGGTCATGCGGCCGAGAGGGGCAAAGGTGTCAGTGTAATCAACTCCCTCAATCTGAGAGAACCCCTTGACGACTAAGCGGGCCTTGTAGCATTCCAGTGAGCCATCCGGCTTCACTTTCTTGCGAAAGACCCACTTGACCTGAATCGCCTTCCTCCCAGGGGGAAGGTCGACCAGCTCGTAGACTCTGTGCTCTCGGATAGCACGAAGCTCATCCTCGCAAGCAGCTCGCCAGGCATCAGCATCCAGCGATGAGAAAGCCTCCCTCAATGTGCCCGGATCAAGCACCATAGAGGGGGAACTCTGCGTGGCAAGTGCACACGTCTCAGTGTCAGGCCTGACGGCCACGAGATCAGCTGCTACGTCACAGGCGATATGGAACTCGCGAGTGACCAGGTCGTGCCCTATGGGGCACCCTGAGTGTACCTCTGAAAGCTGAGTGCGGACACTCAGGCCTAAGGCCTTTGTGCCTAGATCACGGCTCGCGATGCTGTGAGAGGAACGCCTGGGTCCGGGACCCGATGCTCGCTGAGTTGCGGAGTCCAGTGGTCGAAGACGACCACCGGGCTCACGGGAGTAACCGGAGGTCGAGGGGCGCACCTCAGGCTCAGGAGCAGGTACGACCATAGGGACAGGTACGACCATAGCTGGTGAGGGCTAAGACGAGGCAGCCGGAGATGCCGTGCAAGGGGATGCGTATCTGGGGGACACAGAGCTGGGGGTGACACCGGACAAGGCTGGCCCGGACACTGAGACAGGAGTGTCAGCCGACGTAGGGACAGAAGTGGGCTGGGCTGGGTCAGACGCCGGAGCAAGGGTGCCAGTAGACACATGTGGTGATGCAGGAGGAGGCGTGAGAGCAGCGGTACCTGTGGGATGTGAAACAGGCTGAACAGGCGGGATCTCTGGACCAACGGCAATGATAGCCGGATCATCAAGTGCTGGAGATCGAGAGGGGACTCGAGCGGACACATCATCCTGACGAGAAATGCTCGCTGGCGGAGAAGTCTCCCCCATCCGCCGAGAACCCTTACAGGAAGGGACATGAGCTGCAGAGAGGGCGATGATCGAAGTTAGATCACGGTATGTGAGTGACTAAAAAAACAACGCGTCACGGGACTCAATGACACGACGGCGAGTGGGGTCCCAAAAGCGCCAGGCCTTCAACCGCAGGGAGATGCCAATGAAGGAACACAAGCAACCCGGAGGGGAGACCTTGGCCCCCTGCTGGTCCTCGGTGTACCACACGGAGGCTAGGGAACCCCAGACGCGTGCGAGACAAAGATCAGCACGGTGGCCAAACCAGAGCTCGTACGGTGTAACATGATCCGGAAGCGTGCCATGCGGGAGGCGGTTCCAGACCCAAGACATGTAGGCGAAGCCCTCAAAAGCGAAGGACTCCGGGAGACCGCACTCAGACCGCATGGCGCGGACCGCATCCTCCATGGTGCGGTTCCAGCGCTCAGATACACCGTTCTACTGTGGGGTAGCAGGAGCGGAGACCTGGTGAAAAATGCCGTGCTGAGCAAAGAAGGAGTCCATCTCACCGAGGAACTCGCCGCCGCGATCCGAGCAAAAGGTATGTAGCGTGTGGCGAGACTGACGCTCAGCCATCACGAGCCAGAGCTGAACCGCAAGGGCGACGTCGCTCTTCTGACGCAGACTATAGACCAACCGCATCCGGGTGAAGTCATCAGTCAGCGTCAGAATATACCGGCCCCTCTCGGACAGGGAATCGACCGGGAGAGGACCGAGCAGGTTCGAGTGGAGCAACTCGAGGGACCTCAGTGCTCGGGAACACGAATCAGGATAAGTGCACCGGTGCATCTTTCCCTGAGCACAAAAAAGGCAGTCGGTCTTGGGTGGCTTCTTGAAAGAAGCCACGTCAAGGCCAAGAGCGGGCTCTGTCCGTATGAGCTTCGACACAGTGTCAGAGCCCACGTGACACAGACTTCGGTGAAGCAACCTCTAGTGTTCTGGGGATAGAACACCAGTGACAAAATCACGACCAGAGGAAGGGGGAGAGCAAGGGGAGGATGGCCGAGCAATGCAGTACAAATCATCTATGACTGAAGCACGCAGGACAATGCTACGGGTGTCAAGAGCAATCACCGTCGCTGAATCAGCTGTATGCTTAACGAAGAGACCCATCAGAGTGCAGGCACGCACAAACAGCAGACCGAGCTCAAGATCAGACACAAACAGCACGTCAGAGAGATACAGGGGGCCAGACGGACCATCAAAGCATACAACCCCAACATCGTGGACCGGTAAGGACTGACCAGAGCCTGTACGAACAGAACGGACAGTCGTGACAGGACCAAGTACCACAAAGTCACTACGATGACACATCATGTGGTGGGTGGCACCGGAATCAATGATACAGGTGCCACCGGAGTCACGACTGGTGGACGTCACCGTACAACGAGCAATGGAACACTCGGCATCAGAGGGACGCTGAGCCGTCAGTGGGAAGGAACGAAGTACATCACGAAGGTGAGAGTCATGAATCCAGACAGGACACTCAGGCCCAACATCATCACATGCGGACTGTGCTCCCCCACACGTGTCATCACGAGTCACGAGGGCAGACAAACAAGCAGTCTGTGACCCACTCGATGATGACAACACACTCGTACCTCCCTAAAAGCGAAGCGCCAGAAGATGACGAAGCTCGGTGATGGTGCAGTCACGTGGGTCTGGATCACTGCTGCTCATTGGTGAGGATGCAGGAACAGCTGCAGTCNCGACTGGTGGACGTCACCATACAACGAGCAATGGAACACTCGGCATGAGAGGGACGCTGAGTCGTCAGTGGGAAGGAACGAAGTACATCACGAAGGTGAGACTCATGAATCCAGTCAGGACAGTCAGGCCCAACATCATCACATGCGGACTGTGCTCCCCCACACGTGTCATCACGAGTCACGAGGGCAGACAAACAAGCAGTCTGTGACCCACTCGATGATGACAACACACTCGTACCTCCCTAAAAGCGAAGCGCCAGAAGATGACGAAGCTCGGTGATGGTGCAGTCACGTGGGTCTGGATCACTGCTGCTCATTGGTGAGGATGCAGGAACAGCTGCAGTCGTGGTCGCCGCGCGTCTAGAGGAGTGTGCGGGCAATGTGCCGAACGCGATGCGGGCAGCATGGGCAGCCTGAAGTTCATGAGTGATGCGCTCCCAGTCAAGCGGCTGCTAGCACTCGGTGTAACGATGGGCACCTCCACAGTTGTAGCAGTGCACGTAACGGCCACTGCTACCACTTGATGACGACTCCTGCTCACCCGATCCGCGCTTCCTATTCTTCTTCTTCCCCTGGACAGCTGCTGCAATGCCCTGCGTCTACGTGGGTGTAGACGGGGTCGAAGAGGAGGAGGAAGATGAGGTTGTGATGGAGGTAGATGAGGGTGACTGTAGGAGGAAAGATGATGGTGAGGTGAGGACTGCTGCAGCGAGGGAAGTCTCCTGATGCGCTACTGCTGCCTCGTGGCCTAACGTCGCCTGCAGGAAAAGCTGATGTGCCCAAGGGAGCAGCTGTAGGGTGGCTGAGAAAGGCTCGAGAGCAGCGTCGCCGTACCGTGTGAAGATGTTGGTGTACTCCAGGCGAAGTCCGAGCATGATCGTCCGAAGTGCCCACAGCTGTGTGCCCCCTGAGGTCCCCAGACGCGTGTAAATATGCATGGCGCGTCGCCAGTAATCTGCCGCAGGCTCCGCTGGTCCCTGACGGAGCGAGTGGAAAGCACAAATGTGTGATGCACGCGTGGCGTGCGTCTCTGCGGCCAGTAGGGACAATGCCAGATCCCAGCCTCCATGAGGATCAGCTCCGGTGCCTGTGCCAGCCTCGCCGAGGAAGGGGCGAAAGTCGACGACAGTCTCGCGTGGCATGGCATAGAGAAGCCCTCGCATGGCCCGGGCTGCTGTCAGCACCTGTGCTGGATCTGTAGACTAGTATGGTCTGTGGTAGTAAGGCCACACTCCTTCGGAAGTGGCCCACACCTGAAACAGGATCTCCCAGCAGTCAAATCCATCCTCGCTGATGTACCGTGGAGGTGGTGCCTCAAAGTCCTTTGGCTGCCGCTCCGTGCGGAGAGCAACCGCAGGCTGAGGAGGGCGAGAGACGGGGAAAACTCCTGGAAGGTTGTGATCACCGGAGAAGTCAGGTGACGATCGTATCGGGAACACGTGTGGAGGTCGGATACCCGTCCGTAGCTGACCGAGGCGCTCCTGTAGAAGACGAATCTCCCGCTCCTGGGAGTCATCCTTGTAGCCTGGCATGAATGGCTCGTCATCAAGGAGGTCCGCAAGTGGCGGAGAAACCACACCAGGAGGTGAAGCAGGCGGAGCACCTGTCACGGGCACCTGGGCCGAGTACTGGGTGGAGGCCGCAACGCCGGCAGCTCCCTCAAAAATCCGCGAAGGAGTCGTGGACTGAGCACGCAGGACCTCAGTCAGCGTACAGATCGCGTCAGTATGCTATCGCTGTAGACAACGCATCTCCTCCTGCTGGCTGCGCAGGTCCGCAATGGCCTGCGAGCGAGGGCTCAATACCCCTGAAGAAGAGGAGGAAGGATCACCTGGTCCCTTGTCCTTGTCGTCGGGTGAACTCATGTCACCGCTCACTATGGGTCGACAGGTCAAGTTTACCGGATTTCAAAAGCGTCTGCGTTTCTCGAGGATCTAAAATGCTCGCAACGTTTGACTTTCCAGGTGAAAATTTGGCTAAGTGTAATGCTGACGTCAGCAAGTGGTTGCTGACGTCAGACGATCTGATGAAGTCAACAATCAACAATGCTGACGTCAGCTCATCCCCTCCCCCCCCCTTTTTTTTCTTGTCGCGGTTCTGCGCGCGTGTGGAGCCGCTTCGCGGTGGCGCGCGGCAGCTCGGCGGAAGCTGCGTAGCAGCTTCCGTTCAGCTGCTGGTGCAGTAGTGCTGTCAGCTGTAGTAGCAACTGCGTAGCTGCGTGTGCAGTGGTGGTTGCAGCGGCTGTGCTGCTGCTGTTGCTGCTACATGCTACGACTGCTGCTACGTGTTGCAGCTGCTGTTGGCTGCCGCCGCCGCGCGCTGCTGCTGCTGCTGCCGCCACGACTGCCGCTGCTGCTGCTGTGCCGCTGCCGCCACTGCCGCTACCGCGCTGCTGCCGCCGACGCTGCTGCTGCGCTGCTGCTGCCGCGCTGCTGCTACGGTTGCTGCTGTTGCGTTGCTGCTGGGCTACTGCTGCCGCCGCCTCTGCTGCTGCTGCTCTGCTGCTGCGGCTGTGGGAGGGCGGCTGCACACACTGCACTTGCCACACACCTTTGCGTGGCATTACACGCTACTGCTGCTGCCTCTGTAGCTGCGATCTCACGTGGTGGGTGGAGTACGTTGACGGCGACTGGCCGTCTCCAGCAGATCCCAGAAACTCTACTGCAGCGGTGACTCTCACTGCTGCTGCTCTGCTGCGTCTCTGCTGCGCAGCATAGTGAGAACTGTCTCACTGCTTTGATACCATGAGAAAGTGCGTAGAAGCTTCCTAGCAACACAGCCGCTGACCGGGCGCCAGTGCCTGGTCCGACAGGTCGTGCACACAACGGCAAGGGTTTGGCTAGGAGACACAAGACACAGTGTCAAAATGCTTCAATAGAGCATATGTAGAGAGAAATGACAAATGAAAGGTCCAAGGCATAAACACCTGCCACGACGCACGGTGGGTGTCGCACGCGGCAGTCCAAGAGCTGTCCTAAAACCGGCCCAAAACCACTGTTTTGGCCGTAACTCTGCGCACACATGTCAGAATCCTACGCCGTCTGAACCTAGACGTGTAGAATCAAAAGACGGACGCAACGACTGGTCACATGCATGCATCCAT
>SZWC01020620.1:0-20897 GCA_023375785.1 Penium margaritaceum
CAGTAGCAAAGAACAAGGCAACATACCCAGCTACGGACGAAGATAGAGCTGAGTGAAACTCTTGCTCAATGAGGGAATAGCCAAGTGTTGTGTTGGGGTGCATGACAAAGGCCGTTGCAGCAAGTGCACAGGTAACAAGACAAAGAGCACAAAGACCAGGATCACTAGAGACAACAGGGTGAGACTGAGATGGTAGTGCCCAGAGACGTCCACGGTGAGTGTAAGGTGAGACTGGTGGGATGGACGGGACACGTGCTGTAGAAGAGGGGGCAGCAGGACAAGACTGCATTGAAGGAGTAGGAGAGTCAATAGGATGATGGGGCTCTGAGAGGATAGGAGGAGGTGTGGACGTGGTGCCAGGTGCAGGAGTAGAGGAGGAGGCAGAGGGCAAGGGAGCAGAGGGCTCAAGAGAGATTGCGTCAAAGAGGAGAGGGGACAATATGGGAGGTGGTGAGTCCAGAGGAGCAGTGGAGGTGGAAGGAGAGGAGTTCAAGGAAGAGCTCGTCTCCTCCGCCGCAGTGAGAGATGGTATCGAGGGACGTCCAGAGGGAAGAACAGGAGGCCCAAAGGGCAGAGGACCACCCCCATCCTGAGAGGGTGGAGAGAGGGACGCACCAAAGCTGGGACTGTCGCGCTCAAATAGATGCACAAAGAAGAGCGTGTCACGAGACTCAACCACGCAACAGAGGGAGGGATCCCAAAACCGCCAGGCTTTGGAGAACGGGAAGACACCAAGGAAGATGTACACACGGCCACGAGGAGACAGTTAACAGTCCCTTTGGTCCATGGGGACCCACACGGAGGCAAGACACCCCCAGACACGGGCAAGGCGAAAGGTCAGCACGCTTGCCGGTCCAGCGTTCAAAGGGAGTGGTAGAGTGGGGAAGGGGGCCATGAGAGATACACTTCCAGGCCCAAGTCATGTAAGACATGGCTTCAAAAGCAAAAAGAGGAGACTTCCCGGAGGTAGAGAGCAGCGAGTAAACACCATCAGCAAGGGTGCGGTTGTAATGATCAGACACACCATTTTGTTGTGGAGTGAAAGGGGCAGAGGGTTCAAGCCAAACACCACGCGACTCAAGAAAGTGAGAGGTGGGACCAAAGAAGTCACCACCACGGTCGCTGCGAAACACTCGCAAGGGCCGGAGATAGGCACGCTCAGCCTGCGGGAGCTAGGACTCAAGGACGTCAGTGACATCACTTTTTTGGCAAAGGGAAAAGACCCAGTGCTAGCAAGAGTAATCATCAGTCAGACACAGGACATAACGTTCGAGGCCACCAAGGAAGTCCTGGGGCAAGGGACCCATGATGTCAGCATGGACGAGATCAAGAGGGTGTGAAGTAGTGGATTCAGCGGTGGAGAATGGGGAATGGTGCATTTTGCTGCTGGCACAGTCAAGACAGGAGGACGTGCAGGGAGGAGCAAAAGTGGCAGGGTCAAGGCCGTGGGCGGGCCGAAGGCGATGCAGGCACTGAATGGCAGCAGAGTGAATGTGACAGAGGCGACGATGCAAGAGATCAGCATGCTCAGGAGACAACGATGTAGCAACATGAATAAGAGCAGATGCAGCAGAAGACGAGGGCAATGTAAGTGGGACACAGAAAAGACGGTCATAGCGTACACCACGAAGAACAACATGGCCAGACGAGCGAAGAGAGATGGAGGCAAGGCCACAGCTGGACGAGAAGTCCATGCCCTGGTCGTCACGGGTGGTCACGGAGAGAAGGTTGATTTCAAGGTCAGGCACGTACAGCACGTCGGGCAAGTAGACAGTGCCACCAAGACCAACAGAACGGACGACAAAAACACCTTGAATAGGAAGAAGTTGGCCGGAGCCTGTGCGCACAGAACGAAAGGACTTAACGGGTATGAGGGACACAAAGGAGGAACGACAGGAAGTCATGTGATGCGTGGTCCCAAAGTCAATGATCCAGAGACCAGGCGACGCACGAGTGGACGGGAGGACAAGATAGACAGCGACACTGTCACGGTCAGAGAAGGAGGACAAACCACCGAGACGAGTGGGGAACGCATGAGACTGACAGTCCTCAATCCAAGCATGATCATCAGGAGAGTCCCCCTGAATACCACAAGAGGAAGCACCAGGGAGAGTGACATCATACTCATAGACAGACACACGTGACCGGCCACTCACACTCTCACCTCCCTAAGAGCGAAGGTGAAGCAGCTCTGCCAGCCGACGCTCAAGAGTGCGCTCCTCGTCACGGCGATCAGAGGAGCGCACCGGGGAGCGGTCGGACGACCGGTCGGAGAAGTTCCCATTGTCACGAGCCCATTGGGGTATTGAGTATTGAGAAGGCGGGGGGGCATAGTAAGGAGGGCCAGATGGTGGAGGAATCCAGCCCCAGGGACTGGGTGCAGATGGTGGCAGTTCAAGAGGAGCAAGCGTGGTGGAGAGGGCACAAGTAGAGGAGGAGGATGAGGAAGACGATACCGTCACGACAGTAATAGCAAAGGAGGCGGTGACACCTGTGCAGGCACAGTGAGCGCGCATAGAGGATGCAAAGCGTGCATCGTGGCGGGGGGCCTGACATTTGGGCGTAGAGTGGCCAGTGGCGCCACAGTTCCAGCACGTGACATCGGCAGCAGCCGTGGCCGAGTTCTTGCCACCACGACCACCCCCACACCCCTTGCCCCCACGACCACCACCACGGCAGGAACCACCACCCCCCCCTCGAGAAGCAGCCTGAGTGGAGTGCAACGCAGCATGAGAAGAGGAGGAAATGGAGGTAGCTGCGGTAGAGGGCAAGGGAGAGGAGGTAGTAATAGTAGCGAGCGCAACGCGGTGGATGCGCTTGTTCTGTAAGGCATTCCACCAGTCAGTGAGACGCGAGGAAGTGAAATCAAAGAGGGGGCCGTTTTAGGTGGTGACTCAGCAAGAACTGCACAGAAGCAAGGCGCTCAAGCTCTGCCTGAGAGATGTGGAGATACAGGTCAGAAAGCAGAGGAATGAGGATAGCAATGATGGAGAAGCAGGCGGAGAGGAGACCAGGAGCTGCCCTGCGAAGGTCCCGCAGCAGGCGCAGACTGCGCGCCCAATACTCGTCTGCCGTCTCGTCCATCCCCATCTGCAAGGGGTTAAACTACACAACGAGGGCACTATGGGCAGTATGCCCAGTCACTGTTTTGCAACGGCGGATGAGAGCATAGGCGCCGATGGGGTCAGTAGGGTTGCCGCGAGAAGGGTCTGCATTGTACGTACCAATGTCATCAAGGAGATTCTCGGGTCCTGCGTTGATGAGGGCCCGTACGGCACGAGCAGCCTCCGCAGGCTGAGGCACAAACGACGGCTTGGCAAGGGAGTAATACTCCCTAAGCAGCTCACCCTGAGCCCACGCACTAAAAAATCTCCCATGATGTGAAGGTGAGTTTGGACGTAAACTGTGGTGGTGGTGTCTCAAAGTCTCTCTGTCGAGCTGGGGGAAGAGCTCAGGCAAAGGCTGCTGTTGAGAAATCGGGTGATGAGGAGTTGGCAACCCCACCACTGGGAGGCACTGATGAATCTGCCGAGTCTCACTCAATGGAGGGAGGACTGCAGCAAAACCTGAAATAGTGTGGAGGCGCTCAGTGACTAATGTGGCCACTGTGGCCGCTCGCTCGTGTTGTGCTTCCCCTCCCTGATGAAGNAGCAGCCTCCGCAGGCTGAGGCACAAACGACGGCTTGGCAAGGGAGTAATACTCCCTAAGCAGCTCACCCTGAGCCCACGCACTAAAAAATCTCCCATGATGTGAAGGTGAGTTTGGACGTAAACTGTGGTGGTGGTGTCTCAAAGTCTCTCTGTCGAGCTGGGGGAAGAGCTCAGGCAAAGGCTGCTGTTGAGAAATCGGGTGATGAGGAGTTGGCAACCCCACCACTGGGAGGCACTGATGAATCTGCCGAGTCTCACTCAATGGAGGGAGGACTGCAGCAAAACCTGAAATAGTGTGGAGGCGCTCAGTGACTAATGTGGCCACTGTGGCCGCTCGCTCGTGTTGTGCTTCCCCTCCCTGATGAAGCTCATCTTCAGCTTTGCAGCGCTCTGCTTGTGCCTCACTAAGATTGGCCTGGAGGGCCTCTATAGTCTCCTCCAGCCCAAGCATGATGAGGAATACAATCACGAATGCAGAAAGACGGACAGGGTGTGGACAAGTGTGAGAGAGTGCAATGATACACCGTGGGATACAATGCATTGGTCACCGAGCTCGTGGCACAGAAGAAGTTTGAAGAGCGGCAGGACCACAGCTACAGCGGAGGAGAACAGGACCACCACCCACCCTGCATCTGCCACGGTGAGGGACAGAAGCCCTGTAGCCGTGGCTCCAGCAACCATAGCTGAAGCTGATGCCACAAGAACGCGGGTGGTGATGTGTGGTGTGCTGGCGCGAGGAGCGTGAGTAGGAGTCAACACTAGTACGATGGTGGATGCCCGAATGGATCCAATAGCACTGGACGTGGCGTCTGCTATAGTGGAGGCTGCTGTGGCGACAGAGGCTGCTACAGCTGTGATCTGTGTGGAAATGTTTGTAGCAGTAGCTGCGAGCAGGGTGAGATAGGCTTCCGTGTGTGTGTAGGCCTCAGCAGCACAGCCAACAGCCGTCTGTGTCGGAGCACAACAGGCTCTAGCCATGGCGGCGAAAGTGGTTACAGCACCAGCAGCCGTGTTAAGTATGGCGCCAGCTAATCCAATGGAATCGGTGTGGAGGGGAAGAACGGGGATCACACCTTGACGTCACCTTGACGTCACCTTGACGTCACCTTGACGTCACCATCGACGGCACCTTCGGTGTCGTCGATGTCTCGGTGGATCCTGCTGCCGTAGGAGGCGGGGTAGAAGCAAGAGCAGCTACAGAGTCGGTCAACTGAAAGCTGAGAGGCGGGTGAATTCTTGGTGATAGTGGTGGTGAAGGTGGAAGATCGTCCGACGTGTAGACTTGTCAATTTATCTCCTCCCGCTCGCGCTCAGCTGTTGCGTCACCGTCCTCTTGCCAGTAGGAATGGTCTAGCATACGCACCCACAACGGAGTGTAGTCATCGTCAGTGGGTGCCAGCGTGAGAGAGGGTGAGGGCTACTAGCGCAGCCAAGACAGATGTAATGAGAGCACCGCACCTCTAGCCGGGACTTGGCTGCAGGAGAGCAGTGTGATGCAACGGAGAGAGACTGCGTGCGGTGTAGGGACACAGAGTGTTGCTGTGAGAGGTAGGTAGTATAGAGAAACAGGCAGAGTGGAGAGTGGTGAAGATCGATGTTCATACAGAGGTCCTCAGACGAGGGAACCGTACCTCTACCTTTCAAGAAGGGTAGTGCCAAGGGGTCGGGAGAGCTGAGCCTGCCGTTGAGACTACCATTGAGGTGCTGCCGCCGTAGAGATGCATCAACTGGAGCACCGGCGACGTAGCTGATGCTGCAGTCGACAGCTGCAGCAAGACTGTTGCGTTCAAGGGAATGTAGATTGGTATACGAGCCGCAGGGTCATGCCACAAGAGGGGCACGCGTCACTCGCCAGTGGATAGACAGTGGAGCCCTGGGGCCCCGAAAGAGGTGGGAGCACGCACGACGACAGTGGAGACTACAGTTGAGGTAGAACTATGTGCGTGAGGCGAGCCTGGGCAGGTGCAACGGTGGCAAGAGCACCACACGAAGATGGAGGGATGGGACGCGCCGAAGAGACGACACGCCCGCTGAGAAGCTGCATCACAAAGAGCACCGCGTAGGTTGGCGAGAGGTCCTCGGCGCCCCACTCACAGGTCCGGGATGGATATGTCACAGGGGGCTACCTGTAGGTAGTCCTGAATGCTAAGCTAGGAAGCAAGCAAGTAAGCAGCAAGCAAGTAGATGGCGACAGGTGAAACCATGGATCGGGTGAGGCAAGCTCAAAAAGCTAGTATGTATGTAAAGGGTAACAAGTAAGCGAAGTGAAGATGGTCGGTTGACCGGGCCACCCACCAGGCGAATCACTCGATGTGGGGCCCAGACGCCACACAGGGATCGAACCTGGCCCTGGAGCGAGCGAGCTCCAGGCGGTTTCTCACACGCTGGTTCAAACCGAACGTGTGGTCCCGAGGGATCAGCAACCCGGTACACTACGCTAAAAGCATGCAAGTGTGTAGGAAACCAGTCACACCACAACCATGCATGTCAACAAGTGTATCCCCCATTTCGGCATGTGTCATTATCACTAAGCTAAGACTCGTTGTGAGGACAATGTTGGTGCTGTGGCCACCACTCTGCAACTTGATGGTGCCACTATCACTGTGCGTCCCATGCTGCGTCACAGTCTTGCACTGAAGAGCCTTAGTCAAGATTAATCACCTGTAGTGATGAGGTGTGTGTGTGTGTGTGCAAGGAGACAAGAGGGCACTTGCGTGTGTCATGACCATAACCAACACTCCCCCATGACCTTCAGATGAACAGGCCACACACACATAGGACACAGAGCGAAGAGAACATCACAGGACTCACGTCAACCTGGGGCATCACGAGAGCGTAATAGGCCAACAGCATGCACGGCCGCTTTGAACATTCCACTGCTGAGCGCTTTAGTGAGAAAGTCTGCACGCTGCTGACGAGTGTCGACCCAGACAACCTGAACTTCTCCAGCAGCAATGCGCTTGCGTGCAAAATGATGCTCAATGTTGATGTGCTTAGTGCAAGAGTGATGCATGCCATTGTGCTCATCGATTGCCTTTGCACACTAGTTGTCACAGCGCAGGGTGATGCAACGAATGGGGACACGCAACTGCTGGACAAGGCGGGACAACCACACACTCTCACACGTACCTGCGCCCAGAGCCACGTACTCGGCCTCACTGGAGCTTCGAGCGACACAGTCCTGTTTTCCACTCTTCCAAGAGACAACAGTCCCACCAACGAGAAAGATGTAACTAGTGCGGCTACGAGCATCCGTGTCATGTGCCCAGTCACTACCTTTGTAGCCGTCAACGACCACAGAGGGCTGGGCACGGTAGCAGAGTCCCACGCGTGCAGTGGACAACGCGTAGCGGATCACACGCAGTGCAACCTCGAGGTGCTTCCGTCGAGGCTACTGGGAGAACTGGGCAAGGAAGTTGACCGCGAAGGCCACGTCCGCCCGAGTGGTGGAGGCAAGGTACATAAGGGAGCCGACCACACTGAGGTAGTCAGTGACATCAACAGGCTCCCTAGCAATGCTAAGTCCAGCGACTTCAGCAGACGCAAACCTGCTAGAGTCATCGGTGTGGATGCGGTGGGGATGTCTGCAGGTAGGGAGGCAAAACGCTCCCCCGGTGTGCGGATGTATCAGCCTGGTGTATGTGCAGGATGCGATGCTGACGATCACGCTCAAGCTCCATTCCCAGAAACACTCGTGTAGGACCTAGATCCTTCATCTTGTACGCAGACTATAGCAGATTCTTCACTGACTGGACAGCTGCGAGGCTGGGTGAGGCAATGACTAGGTCATCAACGTAAGACCAGTATGGCCACAAACGGCTCTGAGGGGGCGCTCAAGAAGAGCGCTGGATCAATCGTGCTACAACGGTAACCTCCTCGCTCAAGAGTTGAGGAGATATCCATGTTCCAACAACGCGTCGACTGCTTGAGCCCATAGAGAACTTTGCACAGTCGCCAAACCTTGTTCGTGCCATCGGTAAAGCCCGGGGGCTGTATCATGTAGATTTCTTCATCGAGCTTCCCATGCAGGAAGGCATTGTTGACATCCATCTGCTGCAGTTCCCAATCGTGCTGTACGACAAGACTCAATAGTACTCGAGCAATGGTGTACCTCCTAACCTGTGCAAAGGTCTAAACAAAGGCAACCCCAGGGATCTGGGAGAATCCCTTAGCCGTGAGGCGAGCCTTGTACCGGTCGACGGTTCCATCGAGCTTCAGCTTACGCCGAAGGACCCATCAGGCAGAGACTGCCTTGCGGCCTGCAGGTAGATCCACAAGCTCAAAGACTCCATGTTCCTGGAGAGCTGTGAGCTCCTCCTGCATGGCATTCTCCCAGAGGTCAAAGTCTGCTGCCTCACGAGACTGCCGGACAGTGGTGGGCTCAGGGAGAAGAGTGGGAAGGCCAGCGGCCGCGAAGCATGCGGCGACATACCCGGCGACGGAGGAATCAAGAGCACTGTGGAACTCATGGGCTACAAGAGCGTAGTCAACTGCAGAGTTGGGGTATACAGCACCCACAGACAGGCCTAGTGCAACAAGGCCGGTGGGTCGCACTGACGGACCAGCTGCGCAGGATGAGAATCTAGAACGGGTGACCCGCTGAGTGGGTTGAGAGGCAGTGGGCGAATCTGGAACGGACTCAGCAGGCGTCCTGGAAGAGTGGGGGCGCTCACGGGAGGACTGAGAGGACAAAGAGGGAGGAAGAGCACGCAGTCTCCCCCCACGAGTGTAGGGCTGAGGACCAGAGATCGGGGCTTGAGGAGCGTCACCCACAAAACTGTCAGGCGTCGGAGGGGACGCAGGGTCAGGAGAGTTGGGAGTAGAGTGGGCAGTGGACTGTGCGGGAGTGGGTGCTGAGTGTGAGGACTCGGGACTGTCTATGGTCGGTGAGGACGTGGGGTTGCCAGCTCAGGGCAAGGACGACATGGACTCCGAGGAGGGCTCTGATGCTCCCGAGGACGAGGAAAGGGAGTCCTCATCACTATTCGTGGGAGTGACAGTAGGGGACGCCATGTGAGAGTGAGACGAGGACGCTCGGAGATCGGAGGCTGGAGCAGAGCCACCCCTCCCAAGCCGACGAAGCGAGGAGAGAGCAGGAGAAGGAGCATGAGAAAGGCCACATGGGAAGACATACTCGAAGAAGAGGGCGTCACGCGACTCTATGACGCGAGAGCGGTCGGGGTCCCAGAATCGCCATGCTTTCGACATGGCAGAGACTCCAAGAAAGGTACAGTGGCGACCGCGAGGGCTGAGTTTGCCGTCACGGAAGTCCTCGGGCAACCAGATAGCAGCCACACAGCCCCAGACACGCGCCAGACGAAGGTCAGCACGGCGACCGTACCAACGCTCAAAAGGGGTGACGTGGCAAGGGAGAGGACCGTGAGGGACACGGTTCCACACCCAGGTCATGTAGCACATGGCCTCGAAGGAGAAGACAGGGGAGAGGGACGACTGACTGAGGAGAGTAAGAACACCGTCAGCAAGGGTGCGGTTCCAGCGTTCAGAGACGCCATTTTGTTGGGGTGTGTAGGGAGCCAAAGATTCCATACACACCCCACGAGATGTCAAGAAGTGGGCAGTGGGACCCATGAATTCGCCACCGCGATCATAGCAAAAGACCTTGAGTCTGTGACCACAGGCCAGTTCGGCCTACGGCAACCAGGACTCCAGAGTGGGACAGACGTCACTCTTTTGGCGAAGGGCAAAGACCCAGCGCATGCGAGAAAATTCGTCTGTGAGACAGAGAACATAACGACCGACACCTCCAAGAGCGTCACGGGCAAGGGGTCCCATGACATCGGCATGAAGGAGGTCAAGTGGGTGAGAAGTGCTGGACTCAGACGTGGAAAATGGGGAGCGATGCATCTTGCCTTGCGCACAGTCAAGGCAGTCAGTAGGGCAGGGTGCAGAGAACGTGTCGGCATCAAGGCCATGAGCAGGCGTGCCCCGGAGCAGACTGTCAATCGCAGCACTATGAATGTGACAGGCGCGGCGATGGAGCAACTGTGCATGGGCAGGAGTGAGTGAGCGGGCCACATGAACAAGTGCGGTCGAGGGAGGATGGGGTGCAAATGAGGGCACACAAAAACAGGCGGTCACAGCGAGTGCCACGCAACAGAACACGACCAGTGGTGCGATGCAACACAGAGGCAATGCCACGGCTGGAGGAGAAGTCCATGCCCTGGTGATCAAGAGTCGTAACAGACAGCAGACTCAGTTCAAGAGCGGGCACGTAAAGAACATCAGGGAGGAAGAATTCCCCCCCAAGGCCAACGAAGCGAACAACCCAAACCCCCTGAACAGGAAGAAGCTGGCCAGAGCCAATGCGAACAAAGCGAACAGAGCCAACGGGACCCAAAGACACAAATGAGGAGCGACAAGAGGTCATGTGGTGGGTGGCCCCTGAATCAAGGATCCAGAAGCCACCCGTCATGCGCACAGATGTAAGGTCACGACTCACGGCGGCAACAGTAGAGCGAGGAGTGAGGCGCTGACCACAAGCAGCAAGACAATGAGGAAGACTGTGCGACTGCCACTGCTCAATCCACGGGACATCAGATGGGGGACAACCCTGAACATGACCGGGGGGAGACCCACAAAGAGACGAATCAATGGCACACGCACGCCCACCCTCAACCGAACGCACACTCTCACCTCCCTGATCACGGAGGTGTCGTTGGTGAACTGCGTGAAAGAGTGCAGAATCCAGGTCGACTTCAGATGGCCTGGTGATGAGTGCGCCAGAAGCGAGGCGCTGGGGATTGGGACCCAAGGAAGCCCACAGTGGAGGTGAGTAGAAGCCAGAAGGGGTCCGAAGAAGACAGGGCCACCAAGCCCTGGGGGCCAACCCCAGGGTGTTGGAGGGGATGGTGAGGAGAGAGCAGCGCTGTAGGCAGCAGCTGTAGGTGATGGGGAGGGGGAGGTGGAGGAGGTGAAGCGTGTAGGACCAACACCTGACCCTGGGGGAGGTGGAGGAGCGTGCAGATCCAGTACCCGACCCCGAGGAGCGTGCCCAGTGAGCACGCATAGCTGAGGTAAGGCGTGCATCGTCAGGCGGGGCAGGGCACTTGGGCGCCGCATGACCGGTGGCACCACAGTTCCAGCACGTGATAGTGCTGGTGGAGGGAGCGGGGGATGCAGCGCCATCAGAACTGCGACCTTTGCCACCCCTGCCATGTCCCCCACCGCCACAGCCACCCCCGCCACCTTTACCTTTACCACCCCCCCACCACGACCACCCCCTTGTGCAGGAAGAGAAGTGGCAGAAGTGGTGGATGTGGTGGTGGAGGATGAGTTCGAGGCAGGGGAGATGGAGGAAAAAGGGAGTGCGGTGGCTGCTGCTGCAACGGCGACGCAATGAATGCATTTGTTTTGCAGTGAGCTCCACCAGTCTGTGAGGCGTTAGGAGGTAAACTCCCACAAAGCCCCAATGCCAGGGGATGCATCAGTGGGGATAGGGATGGCTGCCAAGCACTCAAGCTCTGTGGCCTTCACCTCGCGAAAGATGTCGATGAGTTCAGGGATGAGGCCATTGACGATGGACAGAACCGCAAGGAGCTGACCAGGGGCGGCCTTGCCGAGGTCGCGTAGCAGTTGCAGACTGCGCGCCCAATAGGCGTCAGCAGTCTCATCAGCACGCATGGAGAGCGTGTTGAGCTGGACGGTGAGGACGCTCTATGCTGCATGTCCAGTGACTGTCGTGGGCCGTTTGATCAGGGCATAAGCCCCAACTGGGTCAGCGGGGGTGCGGCGTGCAGTGTCTGCATTGTAAGACCCGATCTCATCAGTGAGATTGTCAGGTCCATCTCAAATGAGGGCACGAACAGCTCGTGCCGACTCAGAATCGACTGGGACACAAGGTGGAGTAGCTAAGGGGTTGGGTTCATGGTAGTATTCCCAGAGCTGCTCCCCTTGTGCCCAGGCACTGAAACGAACCTCCCAAGAATGGAACATGAGATTGGAGGTGAAGTGGGGTGGAGTAGAGTAAAAGTTGAGCTTTTGTTATACTGATGGCGCAAGTGCTTTGGCTGCGGCTGCGCCAGTGGCTGCGGCAACTGCAAGCAGATCAGAGGAGGAAGTGCCTGTGGTGGCAGATGCGGAAACGGGGGAGGTGGAGAACGCTGCAGCAATGCTAGTAGACTGAGTGCCGCGTAGTGTGGGTAGGAGGCGATTAAGAACCAGGTCAGCAATGTGATCGGCAAAGGTCTCTCGGTCCGCCTGCTCAGCCCGTAACCTCTCCTCGGCAACTCGCTGAGCAGTGAGAGCTGCCTGCAGTGCATTGCGCTCACGCTGAAGCTCAGCTTGCAGGGCGGTATATTGGTCATTGTCAACTGGCATGTTGCCAGTGACGTGACTATGTCGAGAAGATTTCAGCAGAGTTTCCTTTGCCCTAGTGGGCGTGGGAAGTGTGTGGTAAGGACGTCGGAAGTTTACTGCAAGGCAACAACCTGGATGCACGAACACGCCAATACAGAACAAGCAAGGCGAGAGAGAGAGAGACCAAGAGAGCCCAAGCTCACCAGGCACGACGGCACAGGGAGAACAGAGGTGGTAGAGCAGCAGCAGCTGAGGAGGCGACGACTGCAACAGTGACGGATGCGGAGACAATGAGGTAGGCTACACCTGTCAGTGCTGCAGCGGACAGGGTGGAGACGGCTGCAACAGTCAAGATCAACAACTGTATGTGACGAGTCACTGAGGGTGAAGAGGAGGACAGAGACGAAGCCTGTGCTGTGGAGATGTGGATAGATTCAACTGCACTGGAGAGAGCTATAGCTTCTACAGCTACTGCTGATGCTACTACATCTGCTACTGCGAAAACCTGAGTAGCTACCTTGACAGCAGTAGCTGCAAAGGGTCCCTGATCAACAGCAGCTACAGTGTGAGTGTCAACGGCTCTCCCTGCGGTAGTGGTGGCTGGTGCACGTGCAGCGCGTGCAGTGGCTGCAAAAGTAGATGCCACAGCAGCACTGGACACGAGTGCAGCCCGCAGGGCTGCAAGAATATCAGGAGGTGAAGAGGAAGAGGACTCTGCATCTGATAAGGCCGGAGATACGGCACGACGCGAAGCAGGGGCTCTTGACGCTGCTGTCGCAGAGGGTGAGGTCGTGCCATGGGGAGCAACACGGCGGCATTGCTGGCGCGTTCTATGGGCAATAGGCGGGCTTACCGGAGAGTGGTGAGGTCGGTGGTCACGCTGTGGTGCCGTAGCTGGTTAGTTCTGCACCGTCGGAGAGTCGTTGTTGGCCGACTGGCAACGGGCTGCGTAGTCCCGTGCGTCTGCCCACTTGTAGTAGTCAGCAGGGTCGTAGTCTTCACCGGGGTGATACCCCGGACTGCTGCGACGAACCCGCACACCACCTCCCTCTCTGCACACTCCTCGTAGTACGCGAGCTCCTTGTCAATGCGGAGACGGTCCCGTGCTGCTGTGGGTGACGTAGGGATAGGCTCGGTCACGGGTGGAGACGCCAGGTCGCCGGATGCAGGGCTGCCTGGGGGCAGCCTGAGTTGCTTAGGAGTGTGCGCTGTTGCAGCAGGGACTGTGAGCGGAGGCACGAATGCAAGTGCGGTGCTCCGTGTGGCACGCGGCAGCTGCGTGCACAAGGCAGGGTCACCAAGCAGAGTGCGGGTGCAACTGGTGATGCTCAAGCATCCGTCGTGTGTGTGGAGAGCAGAAGCACAGCAAGAAGAAGGGGTGTCTAGCGACGGCCGAGGAGTGATGGTGCCGTCGTGCACGCGTCGGTCGAAGCCGGGAGTAAGCACGCCGTGAGTCATGGGTACAGAGGCAGCAATTGCACAGAACGGTTGTAGTTGATGGAGTATCAAGCTGCCACAGTGAGGTTGTGGCTTGCGCGGGATCACCCGCCACTAAGGTGTGACCCAAAGAGAACTCACGAGGTCTCAGAAGCCAGAAGTGAGCACGCCGTGAGTCACGGGTGCGCTGGCAGCGGCTGCACAGAATGGCTGTTGCTTCTGCGGTCTCAAGTTGCCTCAATGGGGTTGTGGCTTCTACGGGACCACCCGTCACTAAGGTGTGACCCGAAGAGGGCTCACAAGGTCTCAGGAAGCCAGGAGTGTGCACACCGTGAGTTACGGGTGCAGTAGCAACGGTTGCACAGAATGGTTGCAGCTGTTGCGGCCTCAAGCTGCCGTAGTGGGGTTGTTGCTTGCGCGGGATCACCCGCCACCTAGGTGTGACCCGAAGTGGTTTCACGAGGTCTCAGGACTGTCGCGGCAGGGAGGGGTAGCCCTCCTGCTCTGATACCAGTAGGTAGCCTTGAATGTTCAGCTAGCAACCAAGCAAGTAAGCAGCAAACAAGTAGATGGCGACAGGTGAAACCATGGATCGGGTGAGGCAAGCTCAAAAAGCTAGTAAGTATGTAAAGGGTAACAGGTGAGCGAAGTGAAGATGGCCGGTTGACCGGGCCACCCACCGGGCGAATCACTCGACGTGGGGCCCGGACGCCACCCAGGGATCGAACCTGGCCCTGGAGCGAGCGAGCTCCAGGCGGTTTCTCACACGCTGGTACAAACCGAACGTGTGGTCCCGAGGGATCAGCAACCCGGTACACTACGCTAAAAGCATGCAAGTGTGAAAGGAAACCAATGACACCACAACCATGCATGTCAACAAGTGTATCCCCCATTTCGGCATGTGTCATTATCACTAAGCTAAGGCTCGTCGTGAGGACAATATTGGTGTTGTGGCCACCACTCGGCAACTTGATGGTGCCACTATCACTGTGCGCCCCATGTTGCGTCACTGTAAGCTGCTGTGCTAGACAAGTAAGCAACAGCTGGGATAATGCTAGGAAGACACCAAGCAAGCGACGGTGTTAACGTGGAAGTTTAGAAGTAAGTGAGAGAGAACAAAACACACACGACGGGTAACAAGCAACGAAGTGGTAGCCGTCAGGTGGGGGGGGAGTGAGCGAGCGCGCAGCGAGCTCGATCTCGTACGCTCTCTCCCAAGTTCACTAAACTGAACTAAACTACCCACTAAGAGTTGTAACCTGTCAACTAGGTCACTGGAGGGAAGACATGCCAAAGAACAGGGCAGAGTGTGAACCCGACGCAAATGTGTGTGCACAAATGCACGCCACCCAGAGACCCATGAGATTTGATGCCCGGCTAATGCCCGGCTGTGAGACTCGCTGTGAAGTCATGCCACCACGGCGTAGCAGCCAGCAGGGGTTGCCTCTCTCCAGTTAGTCACCTGCGTCAGTGAGGTGAGAATGCAACGAGGCCAGAGGTCACCGTGCGGTACTGACACAAACCCAACACTCCCCCATGACCCACGGCCGACTTGCACAATGGCACAATAGGCACTACACCGACGTCACGAGAAGTGACATGGCACAAGACTATACACAGGCACTGGCACAACAAATCAACCAGGAGGATCACGAGGACACAACAGACCAACAGCGTGAATTGCTGCCTTGAAGACATTGCTGCTAAGTGCCTTTGTGAGGAAGCTCACGCTCACGCACAAAATGATGTTCCACATTGATATGCTTTGTGCGAGTGTGATGCATACCATCATGCTGAGCAATAGCCTTTGTGCTTTGGTTGTCACAACGCAAGGTGATGCTGCAAATGGGAACACGCAATTGCTGCATAAAACGAAACAACCAGACACTTTCACAGGTTCCAGCACCAAGGGGAACATACTCTGCCTCACTGGAGCTGTGCGCAACACAACCTTGCTTGCCACTCTTCCAGGAGATTGCAGTCCCACCAACAAGGAAGACATAGCCAGTACGACTGCGTGCATCCGTGTCATGCGCCCAATCACTGTCAGTGTACCCATCAACGACCACTGATGGCTGCGCCCGGTAACACAGACCAACTCGGGCAGTGGAGAGCGCATACCGCACAACACGTAGTGCGGCTTCCATGTGCCGTGCACGTGGCGACTATGAGAACTGCGCAAGGAAGTTGACAGCAAAGGCTACGTCTGCTCTGGTGGTGGTGGCAAGGTACATGAGAGACCCTATGACTCGCAGGTAGTCGGTCACGTCCACCGTCTCCCCCAGTTTTGACACGTCCAGAGTTTTCAACAACCTCTGCCCGGCGGGCGTCATCGGTGTTGAGGCAGTGGGGACAGNGGCTGCGCCCGGTAACACAGACCAACTCGGGCAGTGGAGAGCGCATACCGCACAACACGTAGTGCGGCTTCCATGTGCCGTGCACGTGGCGACTATGAGAACTGCGCAAGGAAGTTGACAGCAAAGGCTACGTCTGCTCTGGTGGTGGTGGCAAGGTACATGAGAGACCCTATGACTCGCAGGTAGTCGGTCACGTCCACCGTCTCCCCCAATTTTGACACGTCTAGAGTTTTGAACAACCTCTGCCCGAAGGGCGTCATCGGTGTTGAGGCAGTGGGGACAGACTCAAGCAGGGAGGCAAAGCGCTCCCCCAGGCTCCTGACGTACGCGGCCTGGTGGACGTGCAGAACGCGATGAGCACGGTCACGCTCAAGCTCCATGCCAAGAAACACGCGAGCTGGACCCAGGTCCTTCATCTTGTACGTGGACTGCAGCAGGGACTTCACAGTTGACACAGCTTCACGACTCGGGGACGGAATAAGCAGGTCATCGACGTACACGAGGATGGCAGCAAAAGGCGCCGACCGTGGAGTGACAAAGAGGGAGGGATCCACCGTGCTCTGGCGATATCCCCCCTTCTCAAGGGTGGATGTGATCTCCTAGTTCCAACACTGTGGTGACTGCTTGAGGTCATAGAGGACCTTTCGCAGTCTCCAAACTCGATTGGTGTCGTCAGAGAACCCTAGAGGCTGCACCATGTAAATCTCCTCATCCAGCCGACCGTGCAGAAAGGCATTGTTTACATCCATCTGCTCGAGCTCCCAGTCGTGTTGTGTGACAAGGCTCAGGAGGGCTCGAGTTGTGGTGTAGCGTCCGACGAGAGAAAAAGTCTCGTCAAAGTCAACGCCGGGGACTTGAGAAAACCCCTTTGCGGGAAGTCGGGCCTTGTACTTGTCCAGCTCGCCGTTAGGCTTGTACTTACGACGGAAGACCCAGCGGGCATCGATGGCCTTGCGGCCTGGTGGGAGATCGACCAGCTCGTATACGGTGTGGTCATCCAAGGCTCTCAGCTCGTCCCGCATGGCAGCCTTCCACTGCTGGGAGTCAGGTGCTACCCGTGCCTGGCGAACAGTGGTCGGGTAAGGCGATGGCGGCACGGCGACAACCGTTGCATTGCACTCGGCAATGCTCCCAAGGATGGCGGCCTCGAGTGCACGCTCGTGCTCGAATGTGAGCAGTGTGTACCCAAGGACAGAATTGGGATGCACAACTCCTCTAGCTATGCCCAGGGCATCCATACCAGTAGGCATCGCTGGGAGCTGTCCAGACGAGGTCTGCAAAGGTTGAACAGAGGACGCTGCAGCACCAGAGGAGCGAGAGGGAAGCGCAAGTAGGCGGCCGCCACGAACAAAAGGTTCGATGGGGGCAGGGCGTGGAGGAGCACTGAGTGGACTAGGCACGACTGGAGTAAGTGGACTGGATGGGGACGCAGCGGAATGTGCGAGAGAGATGGACTCAGCAGATGGGGACTCAGATGAAAACACCACAGGGGATGACGGAGCTCCAAGCGAGCGAGACGACACCAACGGGGGGGCATCAGAGGATGGTGGAGTCACAGTGGCGGCCGTTGGAGAACGCTCCGAGGGTGAAGGCTGCTGAGACGGGACAGCAACAGAGACGGTAGGGGCAGACGGGACTGCCGGGCCGACCTCCCCCCGCAACCGAGAGGGCGGAAGCAGGGAGGCAGCAGACGAGTAACGATCGAGGTCACGGAGAAACACGGACGCGAAGAACAAGGCATCGTGGGACTCAACGACGCGCTGGCGCTCTGAGTCCCAGAAGCGCCAGGCTTTCGACTAGGAGGAAATGCCCAAGAAGGGACAGAGACGTCCACGCGGGGAGAGTTTCCCGTCGCGGAGATCCTCTGGGAGCCAGACAGACGCAATGCTACCCCAGACGCGAGACACGCGGAGGTCAGCACGAGAGCCGTACCAGCGCTCAAAGGGCGTAACGGTACGGGGAAGAGGACCGTGAGGGACGCGATTCCACACCCAGGTCATATAGCTCATGGCCTCAAAGGCAAAGAGAGGGGAGAGCCCAGACTCAGACAGAAGCGTGCGGATGCCATCGGCAAGGGTCCGATTCCAACGCTCAGAAACTCCGTTTTGCTGAGGTGTGTAAGGAGCTGAAGTCTCCAGACACACCCCTTGGGACTCAAGAAATCGAGCGGTGGGCCTAAGGAACTCACCTCCACGATCACTGCGAAAGATGCGTAGTGAACGCTAACACACACGTTCAACCTGAACGAGCCACGACGCGAGGACAGAAGCAACATCACTCTTCTGACGAAGAGCAAAGATCCAACAAAAACGAGAAAATTTATGAGTAAGGCACAGGACGTAACGCCCGACCCCCCCAAGAAAGTCATGGGGAAGAGGCCCCATGACGTCGGCATGAACAAGATCGAGAGGGTGAGTGGACAGGGAGTCCAAAGGCAAAGGGTGAACGATGCATCTTGCCTTGGGCACAGTCCAGGCAGTCAGAAAGGCATGGTGCACGCAAGGTGGAAGGGGACAAGCCAACAGCGGGTTGAAGGCGAAGCATGCTATTGATAGCATCAGTGTGCACATGGCCAAGACGGCGATGCAAGAGCTGGATATCAGCAGGAGAAAGGGAAGGTGCGACGTGAGCAAGGGACAAGCCAACAGCGGGTGCAGAGGGGGGATGAAGGGGAACATGATACAGCTTGGCACACTTAACCCCCTGCAAGACGACGCGACCAGAAGAGCAAAGACGGACAGTGCCCACGCCCTGACTAGCGGAGAAATCCATGCCCTGATCGGTAAGGGACGTCACTGACAGCAGGCTGAGTTCCAACGAAGGCACGAACAGAACGTCAGGCAGAAACAGCACGCCACCTGGGCCGACAAAATCGACAACACCAACGCCTTGGACGGGAAGGAGCTGGCCGAAACCAGTACGCACAAAGCGAACAGAGCCGACAAGACCCAAGGAGACAAAAGCGGACCGAACAGGGGTCATGTGATGGGTGGCTCCAGAGTCGAGGACCCAGAAGCCACCAGAGACACGGACATTGGGAAGGACGCCACAGGTGGCAACAATGCCGACGGAGGGCGGGGATGAGTCACAGGCAGCAAGACAACGAGGGAGAACGACAGACTGCCAATGCTCGACCCAAGGAACAGACGAGGATGGCAACCCAAGAACGTGACCGGGGGGTCCCCACGAAGGACGGTGTCAGTCTGACAGGCAAGACCTCTGGCCAACGAAGACACACTCTCACCTCCCCGATCACGAAGGTGAAGACGCTGGAGGAGAGACTGCTCCAGTTGGCGCTCGCTGTTGACGGAGGCTACAGACGATGGAGCAGGTGCGCTCGAGGGAGAGGCGAACCACGAAGGAGGGATGTAGGCCGAGGAAGGTGGGTCCGCAAAAGCGGGCGCTCCATAGGGCGGCTGCCAGCCCCAAGGGTAGAAGACAGGCGGATGGACGCCAGCGACACCGGCGGTGGAGTAGGTATGAGCTGGGGAGGGACTAGCAGACGAAGTAGAGCTGGAGATGGAGCTGGAGCTAACGCCGGGAGAAGAAGAGGAGGGCCCGCTAGTGCGCGCCCAATGAGCATGCATGGCGCGTGCGAGGCGGACGTTGTCAGGGGGTTCAGGGCACTTGCGAGCGGAGTGCTCAGAGGAGCCACAGTTCCAGCACACCACCTCACCAGGAACACGAGACGGCGCAGCAGATTTGCCCTTCCCTTTGCCTTGTCCACGACCGCGTCCACGTCCACGACCCGGGGAGGCAAGGGCTGTGGTCGTAGAGGTAGAAGAGGAAGAAGAAGACGATGGAGACGAGGCCGATGGAGCAGCGGAGGAAGAAGTGGAGGTGGCGATGGAGACGGCCGCCACCCCTGCGATTGCAATGCGATGAAGGCACTTGTTTTGGAGGCTCGTCCACCAAGCTGCAAGCCTATCAGCGACAAAGTCCCAGAGGGCACCAACGCCTGGAGGGGAATCAGGTGGAACAGGCTGGGAGGCAAGACGCTGCAGCTTGTCTGCTTTGACATCACGGAGAAGGTCGGACAGCTCGGGGATTAACCCGTTGACCATGGTGTGCACAGCTGACAGCTGACCTGGTGCGGCCTTATCAAGTTCGCGAAGCAGCTTGAGCCCGCGTGCCCAATAGGCGTCGGCCGACACATCCGCTCACATTAAGAGCGTGTTGAACTAAACGGTGAGAGCACTTTGTGCCGCCTGACGTGTGACTGTCGTGCGCCGACGAAGCATGGTGTACGCACCAACTGGGTCAGCCAGATGCTGAACAACGGGGTTAGCATTGTAGGTGCCAACCTCGTCGACGAGTGTCTCAGGAGCAGCAGCAATAAGGGCGCGGACAGCGCGAGCACACTCGTCAGCGACAGGGGTGAAGGAAGGTGTGGCAGGGAAGTAGTATTCCCAAAGACGTTCTCCCTGAGCCCATGCACTAAACCGGGTCTCCCAGGAAGAGAAAGCAAGTCTGGTAGAAAAGACAGGAGGCTGGGAGAAGAAGTCATGCTGGCGGGAGACTGCAGCAGGAGAGACAGCAGATGGGGTGACAGCAGGGTTAGAGGCAACAGAGTTAGCACCAGGTGGGGTGGAAGAGACACCGGCACCGGCGCCAGCAGAGGAGCCAGCGGGCAGGACAGAGGCAGCAGGCAGCCGATTGAGCACAAGCGCAGCCACCTCATCTGCAAAGGCGGCGCAATTCTCATTCGCGACTTTGAGACGCTCTTCAGCATCACGCTAAGCGTTGCGAGCGAGGGCCAGCTGGCGCTGAAGGTCTACTATGACCGACTCGTCGTCACCAGGCATGGTGACGACTAATGGGCCCTGCCGAGAACATTTTGGCAGAGTTTCCCCCGCCCCAGTGGGCGTGGGAAAACTGGGAATGCCTTAGGCACGATGAATATATGCTGCAAGATAGCCCGACCCAAATCACACAGAGAAGCCACCACAGAGAAAAGAGTCAGAGGGCAGGAGAAGGGAGATGCAGACCAGGAGACCTCACGAGGCGTGTGAGGGGCTACGCAAAAGAGCAAGAACAGGCGGGACAATAGAAGCAGCTGCAGCGGAGAGCACAGAGACGCAAGATGCAACCGGCACAATCAGTGCCAGGCAGCCTGTGGTGAAGGCGGCGCCAACG
>SZWC01020621.1:5757-31110 GCA_023375785.1 Penium margaritaceum
ACATGGTTTAGAAGCTAGTTTTACATAATGAACCAGGGGTTTTTGAAAGAAAAACCATCAACGTACGACTTCAAATCTGCCAACTTTGCATACTATGTCCATTTCAAATTGGAGATCTACATGAAGAAATTGTCTGGAGAAGTTGCTCAACGAGCAACCATAATGTCATCCTCATAAATTTCCTTTACCACTACAACACCCCGAGTAGTGTAGCACTTTCATTTAGTATTAATGGAAACACATTAGAATAACCTTTGATTGAGTGACCCATGATGCATCATTGGTAATAGGAAAAAGCGGATGAAGAAGCAACTGAGGAAGTTCAACAGTCTCAGAATGACACATGCAGTCAATATCTCTAGATGTGGCCAAGTGGTACCTATGACAAGCGTAGGTAGTCCATGCGGAGTCAAGAGAACCAGAGGAGATCACGTTAGCGGAAACAAACGCATTGACTTCAACATCAATAAGTTCGCAACCATTTAAGAGGATTTTGTATCACTCATCAAGGAGTGTGAAGAGGACTTTCTTCATGAAATACCTTGAGTGTTTTCTTTGTAATGTAGCATCAATATTCAAATAGACCTGAGGCTAGAAAACAGACTGAAGATCATGGACAGCTATCCGATGAACGACCATGAGCTGACCGAGCTAAAGAATCAATTGGGATTCATCGGGCCATCTACTTCACCATGTGGTGCACATGTGCATTTCTTTATTAAATAACCAGCTAGTTGCCATAAAAAACTGCAACCTCCTTCCTTGAGAAAAAAACAAAGTTACCAAATCCACGGTGCAATAGTTTTCAACCAAAATCGACTGACAAATTGGCTGTCGTAAAACATGTGTACGTGATAAGGGCATAAAAAAATGACGTTTGACACCAAATATAGGTACTTTTAATTCACAGTAATATAGTTTGGAATCACGAATGCACCTCAAATACTTTTGGAGGCCATTAACACCTTTTGGCTGGACCTCTGCAGCAGCTTGCTTTGTCCCTAGCACGTGCACGAGTTGAACCGTGTTATCTTGCACTTTTGAGCAGATCCAGTGTCCATGTATGTTGATGTGGTTGTTTCAACACTGAAATCTTTTCCAATTTCCTATTCCATCACAGATTTTATATCCACAAAAATCTTCGCCGGCTTGTGGAAAGCTGATGTCCTTGAGGAGGTTGCGTATGTACGCGGCCTCCAACATGGCCGATATAGCAGCCACATCTTCAGCTTCCGCGGATCTATGCGTAATCCGTTATTCCTTCTTTTTGTTTTCTTGACCACAATACAGCTCCTTGGCTGATCAGGCACACAAGTCCTGTCATGCTGCATCGGTCCTCCTCGGTTATACCAAATTCAGCATCCATATAACCATGTAGCTTGAGATCACTCTCTACGCCATAACTAAAACTGGCATCACTTGTGGTTTGGAGGTATCAGAAGATATGTGCGTGCTCCTTTCACGCTGCCTCTTAGCATTTCTTGTTATCACATGCAAGGTTGCTGACAGTAAAATTCAGATCCAGACATTTGTAGATTGTATCGTTCATCAATGAGCTGACTCTACTTCTGTAACCTATCTCACTCCTCACCCTTGCTCCCTTATGCTTCACCTACTGCTGAGTAAGAGTATTTGGCACGTTTTGATCCTGTACATCAAAGGCCTTTGTTCCGTACAACTATTGGTTAAAATCAACCATCCAAGCTATGCGGCCACGCCTGGTGTCCATGCCTATGTAGAAATTGAGCTTGGCATGAGTGTCACATTCACCTCCTTTGCCATGGCGGTTGCGGTCCCATTGATGATTTTCGCAAACGTGTCAATGATCAAGATATCTTCAACAAAGATGAGTACATAGCAGTCTGATTTCTCTTCTANTCTGCGATGGAGAAAGACATCATTGATCAAAGTGATCTATAGTTTTCAGGACTTGTGACAAGCCAAGACACATCTTGCACGACTGTAAAAGGCACTATCAACAAACTTAAAGGGGAGAAAGCCCTGGAAAAAAAGGAGGAGTCAGAAAATGCAAAAGGATAGGATTAGACACCAAATATCTTGTCTGGTTGGAAGATAATGTGCCAAACTTTCACCCACGTTAGCAGGCCTCAATGTCCCTGATGAGGCATCCTGTGATCGCAAAAATCGACGACATGTACGAGGACGACCAACCGGCAATACTTCTACGAGTACAATCAAGAGGTAAGAAATGTCGTAGAATGCTACAGACACTACTACATGGAAGAGCATCTTATAGATTTTTCGGCAAAGACATGGTTTAGAAGCTAGTTTTACATAATGAACCAGGGGTTTTTGAAAGAAAAACCATCAACGTACGACTTCAAATCTGCCAACTTTGCATACTATGTCCATTTCAAATTGGAGATCTACATGAAGAAATTGTCTGGAGAAGTTGCTCAACGAGCAACCATAATGTCATCCTCATAAATTTCCTTTACCACTACAACACCCCGAGTAGTGTAGCACTTTCATTTTGTATTAATGGAAACACATTAGAATAACCTTTGATTGAGTGACCCATGATGCATCATTGGTAATAGGAAAAAGCGGATGAAGAAGCAACTGAGGAAGTTCAACAGTCTCAGAATGACACATGCAGTCAATATCTCTAGATGTGGCCAAGTGGTACCTATGACAAGCGTAGGTAGTCCATGCGGAGTCAAGAGAACCAGAGGAGATCACGTTAGCGGAAACAAACGCATTGAATTCAACATCAATGAGTTCGCAACCATTTAAGAGGATTTTGTATCACTCATCAAGGAGTGTGAAGAGGACTTTCTTCATGAAATACCTTGAGTGTTTTCTTTGTAATGTAGCATCAATATTCAAATAGACCTGAGGCTAGAAAACAGACTGAAGATCATGGACAGCTATCCGATGAACGACCATGAGCTGACCGAGCTAAAGAATCAATTGGGATGCATCGGGCCATCTACGTCACCATGTGGTGCACATGTGCATTTCTTTATTAAATAACCAGCTAGTTGCCATAAAAAACTGCAACCTCCTTCCTTGAGAAAAAAACAAAGTTACCAAATCCACGGTACAATAGTTTTCAACCAAAATCGACTGACAAATTGGCTGTCGTAAAACATGTGTACGTGATAAGGGCATAAAAAAATGACGTTTGACACCAAATATATGTACTTTTGATTCACAGTAATATAGTTTGGAATCACGAATGCACCTCAAATACTTTTGGAGGCCATTAACACCTTTTGGCTGTACCTCTGCAGCAGCTTGCTTTGTCCCTAGCACGTGCACGAGTTGAACCGTGTTATCTTGCACTTTTGAGCAGATCCAGTGTCCATGTATGTTGATGTGGTTGTTTTAACACTGAAATCTGTTCCAATTTCCTATTCCATCACAGATTTTATATCCACAAAAATCTTTGCCGGCTTGTGGAAAGCTGATGTCCTTGAGGAGGTTGCGTATGTACGCGGCCTCCAACATGGCCGATATAGCAGCCACATCTTCAGCTTCCGCGGATCTATGCGTGATCCGTTATTGCTTCTTTTTGTTTTCTTGACCACAATACGGCTCCTTGGCTGATCAGGCACACAAGTCCTGTCATGCTGCATCGGTCCTCCTCGGTTATACCAAAGTCAGCATCCATATAACCATGTAGCTTGAGATCACTCTCTACGCCATAACTAAAACTGGCATCACTTGTGGTTTGGAGGTATCAGAAGATATGTTCGTGCTCCTTTCACGCTGCCTCTTAGCATTTCTTGTTATCACATGCAAGGTTGCTGACAGTAAAATTCAGATCCAGACATTTGTAGATTGTATCGTTCATCAATGAGCTGACTCTACTTCTGTAACCTATCTCACTCCTCACCCTTGCTCCCTTATGCTTCACCTACTGCTGAGTAAGAGTNTGGCACGTTTTGATCCTGTACATCAAAGGCCTTTGTTCCGTACAACTATTGGTTAAAATCAACCATCCAAGCTATGCGGCCACGCCTGGTGTCCATGCCTATGTAGAAATTGAGCTTGGCATGAGTGTCACATTCACCTCCTTTGCCATGGCGGTTGCGGTCCCATTGATGATTTTCGCAAACGTGTCAATGATCAAGATATCTTCAACAAAGATGAGTACATAGCAGTCTGATTTCTCTTCTAATGACAGCTTGTGGAGAAAATGACAATCCTTGTAGGCTTACTGATGGAAGCCAAGTGACTCCAAAAGACCTTGGAGCTTGAAATTCCATAGAAGTGGGCTTTGCTTTTGGTAATAAAACATTTTCACTAGTTTGCACAATCATCATCTGCCATCATCATATTCCTCTGGCTGCTTCATGAATACTCTTACATCCGTCTCCCCATGCAGAAATATGTTCTTTAAGTCAGGCTTCTGCACTTCATATTCAATCACTACTCTAACGGCCAGCATGATGCAAGCTGTGGTGTAGGGACTCGCGTGGGTATTTGGTTCAAAAAATGTTTTCCCTCCACTTGTGAAAATTCATTTGCTACTAAATGGGATTTTCCTTAAGCTCTTGTCTTCATGCGGAAGACTTACTTGACTCCAACAGGTCGTGAGTCACGTGGTATTTCTACAAGCTCCCACGAGCCTTACTCCATGAAACTCCCATATTTCACATCCAATTTAGCTTTCAAATCAGCTGCATATCCTCCACTAAGAGCTTCCTCCAAAGTCCTTGGCCTTGGGGGCAGTTCTATGGCCAATATCAGGAGGGCAGTAAGGTGGGTAGTTGTGAAGTCATCAAGAGTGCCTCTGTCCTCAGTGTACACTCAACATGCTGTGATGGTCATGTTATGCTCATCATCCTTCTCCTTTGCTCTGTATTTCCTATTAGGTTGTTGCAAGAGAATTGTAAGATGCCTTTCATGGACTCCACCTAGAGGATGGTGCTTCCACGTTGCCTGTGGATCATCCTACAAAGGCATAACTTTGGGTTTGTCATCGTGTGCTACAGCCGGCTTGTGATCTCGAGTGACACCTACCAGGTGGTCTCCATGGAGGGACACACGTGTACCCACCGCCTCCTCATGCGCCTCATCCAGATTCCCAAGGGTGAGTAGGTCTAGGTTCAAATAATCTTCCTTCAATGACTTGTTGTAGGATTCACAAAAAGTCTTGAGGAAATCCGGGGAATTCCTTTGCCTTTCATCCCATGCTTGGAGAATCAGGTTCTCAAAGAAGATCCTGTCCTGGCTGACAACAATCTGTTGCAAGTCCATTTGTAGAACTTCCAGCCCTTCATGTTAGGATTCTGTCCAAGGAAAAATCCCCACGATGCCTTGTTTGCCAGCTTATTGCGGCGCACCTTTGACACATGGTAAAGCATCATGCAGCCAAAGGTTCTTAGCATGGTGACTTCAGGCTTGTTAGCATGCCATGCATGGATTAACTTCATGTCAGTTAGCGCCACGAGCGGTTCGTGATTGCGTACCCAAACTGCTTGTCTGGACGCATATGGCTACAAGTTACCACTGAGCTGAGCGCCAACAAGCATAAAATTTAGCATCTCTTGCATTAGTGGTTGGCTCTTTCAACCACAACTTTCTGTTTTGGTGTGTAGGTTTTTGAGAATTTCTGTCACTCTCCATGTCCTCCAAATGAGACATACATTTCCTACTCTTGTACTCTCCACCATTTTCTGACCGCATAACTTGCAACGTTATATTACTTTGCCTCTCTGCCATTTCCAGCCACTTGAAGAAGTACGTGTGAGCTTAATCTCGGGTGCGTAGAGGGTAGCTCTATACAAATTGTTTTTTTCTTCAACAAACAGAAATAAATGTGTTTATCCTCCATAGATGGTGGTTATTGGCAGTGTTACACAGATGTTTATGTGAACCAGTTACAACTTCTGGCCTACGTCACATTTTTTGGCAGGAGGGAATATCTATTGTGGAACTTTTACATCAACGCAGTCCTCGCATGGCTGCATAATATCCTTTCTTCCACTGTCCATGATTTTGAGGCCGTTGAATTGCTCCTTCTTGTACACTGACCTCTTAAGCTATTTACTTACATAGGCAAATCCTTTGTGCCACATGGCGAGGTCTACACCAGAGACTTGGTGGAGAATTTCTGTTGCGGATGACCAAGAGAGTGCGTCAAAAGCTAGTGTATTGAAATCCAGCTCAAGCATGCCGTGTGTTGGGAGGAAGCCTTCTTGAAATGTCTCGCTTTCATGACTATTCAAGAAAGCATACTGCTATTTGCTAACAACGCGTGTACCCCTCTTCATCAGTTGTCCAAGTGAGAGGAGGTTCACAACAAACTCAGGTATGTATAGCACATCTCCAAACTTGGCTTGGGTATCTTGGTACCTTGTCATTATCATTTTCTCCTTTCCCATCATTAGAACTTGCTTGTTGTTGGTGAATATGACGAAGCCCTTGGAGCATAGTAGGAGTTTGTGGAGGAAGGCCTTATGGAAAGTGACGTGGAATGTGCACTAACTATCCAGGTACTACACATAGGTTGAGCAAAAAATATCATTGCATTCCGTATTTTACAACTGAAAAATGGGCCCTGTGTATTCATTTTTCTGCCTACGCCTCCCTCCTTTGTCTACTTCTCTTGCCCTTCTCTTGCTTCTCAGATTACTTCACGTTTTATCGCTTTTCTTCTCCCCCTTTCCACCTAAATTGCTTGCTTTCTTTGTCTACCTTGCTTACTCCTCCTCCCATAAACACTCTCTGCAATATTCCTCCACATGCCCTGGCCTGCCACAGTAATGGCATGCATACCCAGGACGTGGTATTGGCCACAGGTCATGCGAGCTTTTGCCAGCTTGCATTTAGCTTGGAATGGGTGCAAGACTAGTCTGAGACTGACTTCATCAGCGCCTGGCTCTTTTGTGATGGGTGAGTGGAGCTGAATGCAGTGCTTACACCTTGATACTTTGTGTTGGAGCAAATGCCCTCTGTTTATAGTTTTCACTTGGCGGACACAGTGCCCAATGAGAAGAATTTTGAAAATGTATGATATGATTTACTGTTATCCTTGAATTTAAGCACCCTCCACATGTCGTCCCCGTCCATGGTCAATATGTTGAGGAGGAATGTTGCAAAGAAAGGCTTGGATACTGGTGAATCAGTCATTATGAGCTGGTCATACAGTGACTTGGCTTTGATGATGTATGCTTCAGTGTTAGCGATGAAACTGAAGTGTGAAATTTACCTGTAGAAGAGGGATTTGAACGTGGAGTTGCCAGACATGTAGGTCCTCATGATGTAGGACCATTCTTGCTTTGCAGACTCTGTCTCGTTCATCTGATATATTTTTGCTAGATGTGATTGCTCAACCAGTTTTCTAACATCACAAATGCAACTTGGTTGAAGTACCGTACTGGAACTCATATTTGTGCAACTTAATTTTTCATTCATGTGTAACTTAAGTAGTTATGGAGCTTATGGATAAATCACTCTTGGAGTTATGTACTTTCGTTGATTTTTTTTCATAGTAAGTATTGGGTACAAGTGAGGTGAAAGCTAAACATCCTAACATGAGACCTGTGAGAGATGGCTTAGGTCTGTGGACAAAATAAAGAGAGAAAGGCGCGTACATATGTGAGACACAATGACGTTCTATCTCTCTACAGATCTGATGGTGGCCCAAATTTGTGCACTCAAACTTCCAAACACTGAAGTTTGAGGTGATCAAGGACATGACATTGGAGTTGAAGCGACAGTGTTGAGTTGGACTGGTAGCATGATGGGCAAATGTGAGAAGCACAAAACATCCGCCTGCCCCTTTTTGGTGAGCAAAAGAAAACTTAAAAACATGCAATCTATAGCAAATATACAAAGCACATTATGGCAATCTAAAAACTGAGCGAATGTGAGTTTTAGTACTATACTGGTATTCAGAACCCACCTGATCCCAAGGACGAAGGTGCATAGCATCCGGTGTAGAACTTCCCGATGCCATGATTCTGGGCCACCTACTTGAATGTCTGTGCCCAATGATGAAAGCTCTCCCCTTGGTCAACCTTGAACTTATGCAGTTGCAAGAAGCAGATATTGCGAGAACGACGTCCTCAAGTCCTTGGTATTCCTTGCCATGTGCAGGAACTTAGTGGCCTTGCACATGGAAGTGTTGCTGCATGTGTGTTGGTGGATGAGCTCGGAACAGTGGCGCGTTAGCGCCACAGCAGTTTGTGCCATGTGTACTTGTGGGAGAGGTTCTTGTTGTGCTAGTTTAAACTATGCTAGGAGTGGCACTATGGGGAAAGCATGAGGCTCTTGAGCTGAAAACTGCTCTGACAAGCCTCCTTGGACAGGTTGCACAGGATGCACCTATGGAGGGATGGCTCATTGCACAACTATGGGAGGAATGGCTTGAGGCATATGCGCGAATGATGCTTGAGATGCTTGTTTCCATTGCATCTGTTGTTTTTGCTGTTGCTGAAGCTATTGCTCTTGAAGCTGCTACTGTTGCTAAAACCACACCAGTTGCCATTGAAGTTGTGCAATCAGTGCGACCTGAGCCACATGTGAGTGTAGCAACTTCCGTGTGTGAGATTCTTTAGCGACATGTGTCAGTTGCTCTTGCTGAAAAAGGAGCCCTTGAGCTCCAATGTACTCCTTTAGTGCCTCCCTCTTGTACTCCATGGAGTGACGAGCTGTGGCCTCTTGTTGTTCCATATGTTGTGCCTCTTCCGCCAAGCATTGCGCTTCTTATGCTTCCATTTGTAAGTGATCCGCAACATGGCATCCTTGAACTTGACCCATACACACACATGAAAAATTGAGTCGTCATCAAGAGCTAGAGATCATGTCCTCTGATCCTCCACCTACATGTTGCTCATAGTCTCTTGCTCTTGTCTTGCGCACGCCAAACATTACGAAGGCCCGTCACCCTGCACGCTTAGGAGAAAATGGGCATCGCTCCACCTCAAGCTTGTACAGGGGTGGTATCGGGCTCTTCACCAATCCCCTATGTTGCTCTTGCTGCTAGAATAACTAAACATAGAGTGTGGCACTCTGATACCATGTTGGGATCTGTGGTGTGTAGAAAGGACTAGGGTCCTTGCTTATACATGATCTTTTCTTGTGTAGCAAGTTAGCAGAGAATTCAGTAGCTGAACTTTGGAAACTGACAAACTGACAGCAGAAAAAAATCTTGCTAGACCACCAAGGCCGTCGCCCACTGCGCTTAATCGCATTTTGCATCTGCAAGTCCCTGTCAGACTAGAGCCATGCGCAGAAGCTTGCGCATGCCACACACTCTGTTTCATAGCCGAGGCCCTTTACGACTAAATGCCAGAGCTGGACTGGTGTATAAATTGGCAACTTTCCACGGCTCCTCTCCCAAAATCAACCGAGAAAATTCTCACTACGTGGTTCTTTATCCGATCGGATCCGACAATGTCACATCAAAGCATGAAACCTGCACAATCATCGCACCCCGTCGCAAATATCACCAAAGAATGAATTTATGGTTCCTCATTGGACAAGTCCTCCATACCGTTATGTCGTGGACATCTTGATTTGCAGTCCGAGGGGTTCAAGTCTGTAGATCTTCATGTGTCCGTCAATGGTTTTTCCTTCAAGAATCCTTGGATTGGTGTACAAACCCAACTTCCAAACCATTTCGTTTTTGAAGAGACTATGAGTAGCTCTTCATACCCCTCGGTGAACATAGCAATATCAGGAACTCTTATCTATGATGTAATGAGCGATCATTTCATATTGAATTGTCCAACCGTGCAAGATATTTACCGTCTTCTCTAATGATCTTCTGTGTGGTTACATTGACCCGAGGGCCCAGGTTTGCATCCGGTCCTAATGCAAGGACCCGCATTGTCCAACCCATAAGTGTCAGAACCCTTGCTCGAGCGGCGATCAACATGAGGGTCCGCCGTTTGCCGCTCGCATCTCCAGATATCCGTGCTGCTATCTGTATTGCTATCTTGGACAATTGCTCAACTGATTTAGCTTTGGTTCATGTGTGTCTCGGCAGCGTGGTAGGATCTAATCACATGACTTCTAAATTATGTCTCCAGATCACAAAGAAGTTTTCAAATCACATGTTCATACATCAACATGATGAGAATCCATGTAGTCAAATGTATTGTCTCTCCCATCCTCCTACTTGTTTGTTGGAAGAAAAAAAAAATCGGCTATGCTTTCGGACAACAACTTCCGTTTACTGACCACTTCTTCCACACAGACGGTCGGGACTTTTCCAACAGTTTGTGAAAATTCATAAACATGAATCTGAACCGAGTGATAGAACATGCAAACCCTTTTGAGGACATATTTATTTATTCGTTTCATTTTTTACCTAGTATGTTATAAGAATGTTCGAAAGTCGAGGGCGATGCTGTTTCACAAGTTTCTCATGATAACCTCAGCAATAACCACTATTTCCGGACGGTCATGGGCAACCGAATACCAGCAAATTTGCTGCATTGAGCTTGTCACTGGCAACAAATTGCCAACAGGCCTTGACGTTGGTCAGATCGACCGTCGAAGCTCCAGGGTTGAACAGATCGGCCATCGAGGCCAAAGGGTTCTCAAGTAGCGAAAATGGGTCCCCATATCGAACCACCGAAGGAAGCAGGGCATTGAGACCAAACTGTCATTCCTGTTTTTTAACACCTCATTTCTTTCTCTATGACTTTCCCTGCTTTTGGATCTTTTGCTTCTGCTTTTGACTGTCACGCAAAACTGCACGTAATTTCTGCAAGTCTAGCACAATTGTTCATGGTATTGATTGATGGTGTCAATCTCTATCACAGATGAGGTGTTGATCCCAACATTCTACCGCTTCAATATGGATTGTGACCTCGTGGTTGCCAACCGTTGGATTCCTTCATTTGAGCATTGTTGTTGGCGGTGTCAACACAATCACCTACTATGATTGTTCACGAAAGGTCATCTTGGATGTTCTTCATTACAATTGCTCCTCTGATGCAATACATGAGGCCACTGTTGTCTTAGAAATAGAGCTTGTCTGCAGCGAGTTCACTAACAATGATGATTTTGCAGAAAAAAAACTAGTGTGCTTGGCCACGTTTGACATAAAATGCAAGCATTGTTGCTTGTATTGTGTGTCAGATTTTGCATTAATCTTTTCAAAGCAGGCAAGGATGGCATGTGTGAAACCCATCTAAATTTCAATGGAGTGAAAGAGACGTGTCATATAAAATTTATCTACATATCAAATAACGACATCAAGATGATTATGTTCTGTACAAGATTCGAGCATTTCAAGTTAGTGCTCTTGCCGTTCAAATTCACAAATGAAACCGTAGTATTTCTGGTAGATATAAATGTCATTGTTTTCCTGTACCTTGACGGCTCTATCCTCTTACCCTACTGCCACATGAATTGGTTAAAACATTATATTTGGGGGCAACGAAATCAAGTTTTTGCCTTTGCAAGCATATTCATTCGGGCATAACAAATACGATTTATTTTTTCCCTGAGCGGTTGGTTCAACATCGCCATCGCTGGTTGGCCCGATGCGCTCGGATGACGACAACGAATTCCAAAGTGCACCGCAACGTTGTTCGCGGAAGGGGGTTTTGGCTGTGATTTGAGTGTTTGAACACGTTTTTTCTGAAGGAAACACGCATCACCCGAGGAAAAAAAGCTTACCAACAAAATCAAGTATTCACTTGGTACCAATTATGTTGTTCTTAAAAACAACTTTTTAATCCTTTTGAGTTCGAACGTTTTGTGCACCATGGAAAACATTTTTTTCAACGAGTTCATGTGGCACTNCAAGCTTGTACAGGGGTGGTATCGGGCTCTTCACCAATCCCCTATGTTGCTCTTGCTGCTAGAATAACTAAACATAGAGTGTGGCACTCTGATACCATGTTGGGATCTGTGGTGTGTAGAAAGGACTAGGGTCCTTGCTTATACATGATCTTTTCTTGTGTAGCAAGTTAGCAGAGAATTCAGTAGCTGAACTTTGGAAACTGACAAACTGACAGCAGAAGAAATCTTGCTAGACCACCAAGGCCGTCGCCCACTGCGCTTAATCGCATTTTGCATCTGCAAGTCCCTGTCAGACTAGAGCCATGCGCAGAAGCTTGCGCATGCCACACACACTGTTTCATAGCCGAGGCCCTTTACGACTAAATGCCAGAGCTGGACTGGTGTATAAATTGGCAACTTTCCACGGCTCCTCTCCCAAAATCAACCGAGAAAATTCTCACTACGTGGTTCGTTATCCGATCGGATCCGACGATGTCACATCAAAGCATGAAACCTGCACAATCATCGCACCCCGTCGCAAATATCACCAAAGAATGAATTTATGGTTCCTCATTGGACAAGTCCTCCATACCGTTATGTCATGGACATCTTGATTTGCAGTCCGAGGGGTTCAAGTCTGTAGATCTTCATGTGTCCGTCAATGGTTTTTCCTTCAAGAATCCTTGGATTGGTGTACATACCCAACTTCCAAACCATTTCGTTTTTGAAGAGACTATGAGGAGCTCTTCATACCCCTCGGTGAACATAGCAATATCAGGAACTCTTATCTATGATGTAATGAGCGATCATTTCATATTGAATTGTCCAACCTTGCAAGATATTTACCGTCTTCTCTAATGATCTTCTGTGTGGTTACATTGACCCGAGGGCCCAGGTTTGCATCCGGTCCTATTGCAAAGACCCGCATTGTCCAACCCATAAGTGTCAGAACCCTTGCTCGAGCGGCGATCAACATGAGGGTCCGCCGTTTGCCGCTCGCGTCTCCAGATATCCGGGCTGCTACCTGTATTGCTATCTTGGACGATTGCTCAACTGATTTAGCTTTGGTTCATGTGTGTCTCGGCAGCGCGGTAGGATCTAATCACATGACTTCTAAATTATGTCTCCAGATCACAAAGAAGTTTTCAAATCACATGGTCATACATCAACATGATGAGAATCCATGTAGTCAAATGTATTTTCTCTCCCATCCTCCTACTTGTTTGTTGGAAGAAAAAAAAAAATAGGCTATGCTTTCGGACAACAACTTCCGTTTACTGACCACTTCTTCCACACAGACGGTCGGGACTTTTCCAACAGTTTGTGAAAATTCATAAACATGAATCTGAACCGAGTGATAGAACATGCAAACCCTTTTGAGGACATATTTATTTATTCATTTCATTTGTTACCTAGTATGTTATAAGAATGTTCGAAAGTCGAGGGCGATGCTTTTTCACAAGTTTCTCATGATAACCTCAGCAATAACCACTATTTCCGGACGGTCATGGGCAACCGAATACCAGCAAATTTGCTGCATTGAGCTTGTCACTGGCAACAAATTGCCAACAGGCCTTGACGTTGGTCAGATCGACCGTCGAAGCTCCAGGGTTGAACAGATCGGCCATCGAGGCCAAAGGGTTCTCAAGTAGTGAAAATGGGTCCCCATATCGAACCACCGAAGGAAGCAGGGCATTGAGACCAAACTGTCATTCCTGTTTTTTAACACCTCATTTCTTTCTCTATGACTTTCCCTGCTTTTGGATCTTTTGCTTCTGCTCATGACTGTCACGCAAAACTGCACGTAATTTCTGCAAGTCTAGCACAATTGTTCATGGTATTGATTGATGGTGTCAATCTCTATCACAGATGAGGTGTTGATCCCAACATTCTACCACTTCAATATGGATTGTGACCTCGTGGTTGCCAACCGTTGGATTCTTTCATTTGAGCATTGTTGTTGGCGGTGTCAACACAATCACCTACTATGGTTGTTCACGAAAGGTCATCTTGGATGTTCTTCATTACAATTGCTCCTCTGATGCAATATATGAGGCCACTGTTGTCTTAGAAATAGAGCTTGTCTGCAGCGAGTTCACTAACAATGATGATTTTGCAGAAAAAAACTAGTGTGCTTGGCCACGTTTGACAGAAAATGCAAGCATTGTTGCTTGTATTGTGTGTCAGATTTTGCATTAATCTTTTCAAAGCAGGCAAGGATGGCATGTGTGAAACCCATCTAAACTTCAATGGAGTGAAAGAGACGTGTCATATAAAATTTATCTACATATCAAATAACGACATCAAGATGATTATGTTCTGTACAAGATTCGAGCATTTCAAGTTAGTGCTCTTGCCGTTCAAATTCACAAATGAAACCGTAGTATTTCTGGTAGATATAAATGTCATTGTTTTCCTGTACCTTGACGGCTCTATCCTCTTACCCTACTGCCACATGAATTGATTAAAACATTGTATTTGGGGGCAACAAAATCAAGTTTTTGCCTTTGCAAGCATATTCATTCGGGCAAAACGAATACGATTTGTTTTTTCCCTGAGCGGTTGGTTCAACATCGCCGTCGCTGGTTGGCCCGATGCTCTCGGATGACGACGACGAATTCCAAAGTGCACCTCAACGTTGTTCGCGGAAGGGTGTTTTGGCTGTGATTTGAGTGTTTGAACACGTTTTTTCTGAAGAAAACACGCATCACCCGAGGAAAAAAAGCTTACCAACAAAATCAAGTATTCACTTGGTACCAATTATGTTGTTCTTAAAAACAACTTTTTAATCCTTTTGAGTTCGAACGTTTTGTGCACCATGGAAAACATTTTTTTCAACGAGTTCATGTGGCACTAGGGTATGTCTCAAACACACCTTGATTTACAGCCACATCCTAGAAGAGCACAATGGAAATCTTTAAAACATTATTGAGATTGTATGGATAGAGATATTCTAGAGAAATCTCTCAAAATGCAGATTTGTTCACTTTTCGATCGAGTTGTTGGGCCACATTATCGGGGGCGAGCAAATAATCATGGACCTTAAGAAAGTGGAGGTGATCGCTGATTGGCCGATGCCAACAAACATTCAAGACACAGAGTATCCTGGGTATTTTGTAAGTACTACCATCAATTCAATAAAGAATACGCTTGGGTGTTAGCGGCTCTCTCCGATCTTCCTCGAAAAACTACACAGAAAAGTTGGAGAGTCAGCATCTACGAAGTGTTTAACTCCTTGAGAAACACTTTTGACCTTGGTGCCGACTTTCTACTGGGAGATCCAACATTTGACTTCATCATGGCACTGACGCGCTTGATTGAGCAATAAGACTTTCTCCTCTAAGATAACGACAGTGGAAAACAATCTGTTACGTACATGTTAAGAACACAGTTTGGATAAGAGCTTTACCATGTGGTACACAGAAAAGAGATGTTGGTATTCATGTACACATTCAAGAAATGCTGGTGCTATGTAGAATGTCATTGATGTGTCCTCTACAAAGACCACCACACACTCAAATGTCTCACGACCCACCCAAATATAAATCATTGATAAGTTTGATGAATGGAGCCTTTTAAGCCAATCTTTGACTGCAAAATCCAGCTTTGACCTCAAGATACAAATCAATGGGTGCTCTTTGACAACAATTAAACTTTATGGTTGAGATAAGCATGTTTTATGAGACCCCTACAGGTTCTACCATTAATGTTGATGTAGATTGCTATGCATCTCCAATCAACCTACAGATTGTGTCAATAAAGGAAACCCCATCTAAGGATGATTTTGTGTTCGCTCAGTAGGCAAGACCTCAAGACCATTCTATCATGGAGATTTCCGATTTACAGATGGAGTGGTTTGCGAAGTAGACAGATCTGAAGTCTTCCATCGGCAGTATTTTCTTCAAAAACCTCCGGTTCAGTTTGCATGTCCAGCTTCCGAACCATGTTGTTGCTGACAAAACTGTGTAAAGCTCCTCCATCCAGTAGTGCCGGTACTACTCTTTGACTTCTACAACCCCTCGATTGTACTCGTAATACTATCGCTGGTTGGTCGTCCTTGTACCCCTCATTGGACTTTATGATCTCAAGAACCCTCGTCTGCGATGATGCAAGCCGTTCAGCTAGGCCATTTGTCGGGGCATATTTGTTCGACCGGACAAAAACCTCACTTTATACTCCTGCCCTTTGCTGTTTTTTTACTCTTTGCTCTTTTTCTGTAACTTTCTCCTCTTTTTGCGTGCCGTTGCCGCTTTTTCCAGTCATGTGTGAAATGACCCAGCTTCCAACACGTCCAACAGAGTCATTGATCGACGGTGCCGATCTCCACCAGAGACAAGGTTTCTGCTGACTGTGACATCCCTCTGCAAAGGATTGTGGTCTTGGGGACACCAGCCCTTGGATTCCTGTATTCGAGGTTTGTAGTTCGCACTATCAATGCAGTCAGTTGTGGCGATCATTTGTGGAAGGTTTTCTTGGATGCCAAAACTAACGACTGCTCACCAAATATCTCACTTCAGATAGTTGTAGTAGAAACACATTTTGTTGGGGGAGAGGTCACAACCGATAATGATCTTACGACTATTCCAGGTGTACTCTGCCATGCTGGAATACTCACACAAACGTTGGAGTCTTTACTGTGCGCCACGCTTCATGTAGAGCTTTCCAAAAGTGCAAGCGTAGCATGCACAAAGTCGCTCCACCCTGTGGCGTGACAGAGTCACGCCACATCAGATTGATGTGCTCGAGAGGTCCACGATGTGAGAGCGGTCCGCCAGGCGTTTACTAGCGTTGGATGACCTTCAGATCAGACAACCAACTCAAAGTCGTGCCACGCAAAAGTGAGGTTCCTAGGCCAAATTTCCTTTTGTTTTTATTGACCCTAGCAATGGTGCAGTACTTCTCCAAACTTGTTAACCACATCCTGACCGTCGGTCTCTTGGAGTTAGCATAATTGAACGGCTCAGGAAATGCCGATCAAATCTAGGGTTCACGCGAGAGCTGAAAAATTCTCTCGGTGAGGACGGCTTCGTGTGCCCGAGATAGTCAAAGCTCCTCCATCAGTGGGTTGAGTTTTTGGAGCAGATGGGTGGTGAGGCTCTCAAGTCCCAAAATTCTCTGGTACATGTCTTCATCATGCCAACGGGTTGTAGCGGAGGCAAAGGGTTTGTCAAGCCCGAGGGGTCCGTCACCAGATTGGCCGTTGTGTTCATCGGTGCTGCACCATTTGCTGTGAAAGTTGTCAGTACTGCCTGGTTTTCCTGGAGAACATCGTTGTTCTCGTGCTGCTAATACGCTGGAGTACTCGCCGGGGAGTGATGCTTGTCACTGGTGTGCTCGTTCTGTTTATAGTTTTTGTCGCGAGGTTTGCAATCTCGCGAACGTTGGAGATTCACCGAGGACTTGTGCAAGGTTACCGCCAAGAATTCCATGCCTTGGTTGCCACTCTAGCGCCATTGCGCTCATGTACCAATTATACCAAGCGGAATGTAGGTGGCTCAGAGGGATGAGGTACGGGAAAAAAGGATGATTGGGGTGTTGGGGCCAAATGCATAACTTGTATGAAGCTGTGAGTGTACCTTGTTGAAAATTTTCAAGTGAATTGAGCACATGTATACAATGCCGAGAATGAGAGTGAGGGATATGTCGGGTCATCGCCATTCGAGCCGAGCGACACGTGACAGGTCACACCGTAAGTGGCTGATTCAAGAAGCTCCACCGAGAAGTCGGAGGGCTTCGAGAATTCTGAGGCACTTTTCTATGAAAGTGTGATATCGTTGAGAAGCCGACCAAACGATATCAAAATATCAATAGAGTTCTTGATACTTTTGTCGACCATTCTAGAAGGTGGTCGAATTTGTCAGAAACTTTTGGAGCAGAACACTGGAGGTCAGGACAGTTGGCCCAAAAAACCCTCGGCCGAACGGCGTAAAAATTCGGAAGTCGTTGTGGATGGGCCATGAATGTAAGGACAGAAATTCCCACACGCAAACCATAGTGACTTTTGTACGTCAAGGACGTAGGAAAGAGCTTGACTGTAGGACAAAAATACCCATGCGTGTATTTTATGGACTTTTTCTTCAAGAGGGACATAACAAGGCACACCTTTTCACTCATTAGCTTGCTTTGAGTAAGATCTCCAAGGTCAAGATGAGATTTTTGTTTGATTTGTTATAACTTCTGGAACCCTGACGAGACTATATGGGCCATACATTAAATCTGGGTATTTAGGTGTCCAATGTGCAGCGTTAGGCCACGTGTTACATTACTTAAAAATTTGAATGCGATGTATTTACGAATGCTATTAGGGGGTTGTTTGGATGCATCCACATAGTCGTCACAACATGGCTGTATGGCCACACCAACTAACGTGGAAAGGCTCACAGCGAGGTACCCGCCTAATTTTTTATTTCCACCTTTGAGTTTCTCTAACAATGTGACGGTTTACCCTACTGCCACATGAATTCGTTACAATATTATTTTTGGGGGCAACGAAATCAAGTTTTTGGCTTTGCAAGCATATTCATTTGGGCATAACGAATGCGATTTATCATTTCCCTGAGCGGTTGGTTCAACATCGCCGTCGCTGGTCGGCCCGATGAGCTCGGATGACGACGACGAATTCCAAAGTGCACCGCAATGTTGTTTGCGGAAGGGGTTTTTGGCTGTGATTTAAGTGTTTGAACATGTTTTTGCTGAAGGAAACACGCATCACCCAAGGAAAAAAGCATACCAACGAAGTCAAGTGTGCACTTGGTACCAATTTCATTGTTTTTAAGAACAACTTTTTAATCATTTTGAGTTCAAACATTTTGCGCACCATGGAAAACATTTTTTCAACAAATTCATGTGGCACTAGGGTGTTTTGATGGGAATTATCAAGGTTGAATTATTTAAGCAGTCCAACTCGTGGAACTATGGAACTTTGAATACGATGAAAGCGGATGTTCAACATTTGCCTGGTCCCTAAACTTTATTAAGTGCATCGAGCAGGGAGTCACCGCATGCTTTGTGCATGCATTACCGAGTCGTTCGAAATTCGAATTTCATACTTTGAACACCTGGCTCGCAGTTTGCATGTGTCCAAGACCAGGTCAGCGGGCAGCTCATCAGAAGATTTGTCAGGCGTCCTGTCAAGCGACCGAGTTTGCTGTGACAACTATCACGTCATACTCGGTCGCTCGGGTGAAAGGAACAGGAACCTCTGGCTTAAAGCACATTGCTATGCTAGAGTAGTCAAGGAACTAGAGAGTACTGAGCCCGGGGAAGTGATAAGTAGAAGCAAGCTAGGTGACATAATGAATTCTATGAAACCATGTTTGGATTATTTGTGTGGTCCTTTCATGAACAAAAAATCGCATCCTATTTCTATCAGAAAAGAAATCTTTAAAATAAGAAATCAAGGCCACGGCTGGATGGGCATGAAGAATGTTTATATCCATCCTCGTCCTGGACGTGATGTCACCATCCAATTTTTGCCACTTTTCTTGTCAAAGGTAGGGAGGAAAACCTAGTTTGTTGTTGAAAACAATAGCCTTAATCACAAAAAATGGCAGACTTACAAGTTGACCCTATTCACGCTCGGCCATGCCTGTGTTGCCCCCATTCTGAGAATTATGGCTACGGAGCCCTCATACTGAGAGTTGTGGCCAGGTCATCCCCAGTTCCGTACTCCGGGGAATTATCGCCAGGACGCTCAGTGCAGATGAAACATTATGGACGTCATGCCCCCACTTCAAAAAGTGAGGACACGCCATGTGCTTTATAACATTTTACAACGCACATTGCTAAAAATCAACTTGAAAGAAACCACACCATACATCATTCCAGACACTTGGTCTGCTGTGTCCGCCGTCCATACTTGGTCGAGGTCGTCATCCAGATGTTTAGAAGTTACGAAGTGCACGTTTGATTTTCGTAATATCAATGAAAACTACCCTATATTTTGTGCTTCAAAAGTCAACAACATAGCTTTTACTTATCTTCCTCACACCTTCTGAGTATAGACACACGAGGAACCACCTCCATTCACATTGTTCACTTAGCAATGGGTCAACGTTAAAGATTTGATGTGCTGGTGGCCCCTGTGATGTATCAAAAGGGGACCCAAAACTGCGAATGAATCTTTTCCACGTACACATCGGCCAAGGTGGCATGTCCTTTTACCAATGCGTGAACGCTCGCAGTCTTGCATGGTTACCCTCCCCCCCTCCCACCCTTCATCCAGCTGTGGTACATTGCCCCAACCTCAGGTCACTGCGCACGCTGGAGTTGGCAGGGATCTCCAACATTGGTCATTGTATGTTGCATGTTGCATCGTCGATTGCTGGAAAGCCAGAACGCCCCTGCACCGCCCTTGCGACGTGCCCATTGCGCTGGCCAGCATTGTTGCACGAGGTGAGTCTGGAGCATGGGAGCATGGTACATGTTNTATGTTGAACCCACCCATGAACGTTCGTTTGCAGAGTGGGATGAAGACATGAGAGAGTGTGATCAATGGGAGGCACAGCAAGAAGGTGTGTTGTTGGCATCCATGACCCCAGGAATCACCCAACTCGGGACCCGTGACATACAAAGGTGGAAAAGCAATGCAGGTATGTCTAGGATGGTACTACCCATCCAGTGGTACGTCCTACATCCGTCATGGTACCCCGCCATGGCCCATCCACTATTTGGTTTACAGTTCTTGCTAGGTGAACGTCCCACCACACTTAGTCGGAAGTCGGGCAAAGAACACCATGCACCCCGCAAGCAGAAACAGTGCTCGCAGAATCGTAAACAATCCTCATCATCGTTTGCTTCACTCTCCCGACATCTCTATACACTTGTACTCAATATTTCTTTGGCTTCGGGCTGCAGGCCCCTCCGCCGAGGATGAAGCCAGAGACAAGGCATAGTTCTCGGGAGGCATGGAGTTACAAACCATAGAAGAGTGTTGATGCCCCATTGAATATTATGCTATCCAACAGCGGTTCCTATTAAAGAGGGAGCGGTCAGAGCCCAGCCGGATGGTGGTGCGCTACCGTAACCGGAAAATCGAGGGGTGCGAGTGGGTTAGCCGTGCCCACATGAGCAGCAAGTCCCATAGTTGTGTGGTGTCGTTGTACGTGGACGATCATATGTGTAACCTGGGCTAGTCCAAGGGAAACCTCGCGTGCACAACCAAGTGGGTCCTTTGCCGTTGAAGCATGTGCCTCCATAAGAAGACGTTGAGGGTGAGCCTCATGGACCCAGGTGGTAAGAACCTTGCGATCGTGCTGTGGGTCGCCCGGAAGGAAACACAAGCGGTGAGGCGACCTCTTGCATGCCAACCACATCTGTGGCCGGTGTGGTCAAAAAGGCCACCCAAAACGACGCTACACAAAGCTACCCGCACCAACACCATTGGAACTGGGTGCAAGGCGCGTGGCAGAGTTTTGTGCACAGCAAGTTGTTGCAGCCACTACAACAGAAGATGCAACGAGACATATCATTGTTGCTTTTGACGAGGATGGAGTAGTAGGTGGTGGCAGTACTACAATCATAGTTACACACACGACTGAGATGGAGCCTGAGGACCGTGACCTAATTCAGGAATAGACTGCTGAGGGAGAGTTCCAGAGGGAATAGGAGAAGGATGAGGAGGAGTACAAGGAGGAGAGTGCTGGAGAGGAGGAGGAAACAAATGAGGTCTTGGACGCCAGGCCGGCTCCTGTGGATGATTGCACAAGTGAGTGGACTTACTCCGAGGCCTCAGACAAGGAGTACAACCCAAACGAGGAGACTAGGAGGGCAATGCATGACGTAGAGGAGGCGGCTTTAAGGCATCACTATGCCATTGTCTGTGAGCTCATGCTAGAGATGGGACTGCCGGACTTTGATCTTTTGCTTCACAGTGTTGCTCTGTGAAGGTAACTACATTTTTATCCTTGCATTATGTTTCGAGAGAAAGTTGTGATATGTGCACATTCTCGGAGTATGCATTGTTCTTGCTCTTCCTATGTACATCTTGACTGATTGTGTGTATTCCAATGCCTACAGGTGCACGAGGCTTTTGTACGCATGTCGCTACAAGCTTCCTCAACCATAGGAACACCAAGATTGAGGAGAAGAGTTTTTGTTTTGGGGGCGCTTTAGGTTGCAGCGCTTTGGTGTGGGGAGATGTGATGATGTTCAGAGAACACGTGGCCAACTAGAGGAAGTCTTCTATGGTGGAGTGGAGTGTGGAGACACTTGCCCGTGTGTAGCTTGTGATGTAATCCGATGGTTGCGCAGCTTGCCGACACATGTGCAAGAGTGGATTGCTTCATGTGATCTCTCTCCATTGTACTTCATTTGGAAATGAATGATTTCACTTTGAGCCATTGATGTTTTTCTTCCAATTGCTGCATAACTCTCTCCCTTGTCATACACATGAAGTTGCTGACCATTAACCTTGGATAAGGAAGTTAGAAATAAAAGATGTTGTATGCACTCATAAAACAATGTTGTAAGGTACAACAGATACCCCATTCTTTAAAAGACAAGCAATTGTATATGAAGGATGACTCATGTGGTTCAGAAATCAGATTCAGGAGTGCTTGCTCTTGGTGAAACCAGAAGCAGCTCATTAAGTCGTATACGTTGCCTAAACCCTTAGGATACATTTAGCCAAAATTTTGGTTAGCGAAACATTGTTCAAATACATGGAGTAATGCATGTGAACTGTCACCAAGAAAGCATTAGTTAAAAGCATAGTGTCCAAGGTGACCCACTTTTCCAGACCATAAAAATTGGGACTAACACATAAGATTGTGTCGTATTCGTTCCTGAGTAGGTCACGCGGAGTGGCTACTTTGTACTCAACTTTTCAAATCCATGCACAACATGGCCATGCACAGAGGGTAAGGTAGACCTTAACGAAAGGAATCATACTTCACATGTACACCGGAATAGGGCAAGGTAGACATTGCACAGCGAAATCATGCGTCAATTTCACACCGGGAGAGGCAAGGTACAGATAAAAAGATGAAATCATGCTTGATTTCCACACCAAAAGAGGGCAAGGTGGACATGAAATGATGATATCATGATTCAATCGCACACCGGAAGTAGGGTAATATAGAGAAAACTTTGTGAATACATTTGTAATTGCCCCTAGAAAGATGGGACATGGTCAACATGGATTGCCTAAAATTGGTGTGCGATAGCACGTGCGCATGGCACTAAGGAGTTTGTGGCTCGAACTATACCCACGACTCCCATGGTGGAGGAAAGTTGGCGGGCCTACTACTTGGCATGGGCTTCCCCAAGTTCCATGCCATCTCTTCAGGAGTCGCACGAGATACGGCCCATGATGGCTCCTCATGACCCCACCCCCTGTCGCGTGCTACATGCCGATCCCACTACTCCTTCAATGCGACCCATGACCGATGAGCCTCCAGGGGGTCAGGTACGGGAGTGCCCCATCCACTATGTTTGGGGCCGTTTGGTCGTGCGTCTGTGTCCATATCGATCCAACCTGTTGTGAAGGTTCGAGGGTAGATGGATACTTAACGGGAGTAACGAAGTGGACTTAGACAGGGAATCAACTCAAGTACTCACAACGGAATCTGTTCATAGTGCGAACCGGTACACTCATAGGGCTCGGATGTCAAACTACTCTTTCATGCATGCCATAGTTGGACACGCAAACCCTCTCCAAGCACTCGTCATGTGGGATGGGACGTGCACTTGCGATGTGTAAAAGACAGCTTGCACCTGCCCGTGTCCGCGTCATAACGGACCAAAAGATTCATACACCTGAGTGGCCGTTCGTTGACCGTGCAGCGCTGCCGCCATCGCTTAGACGGATGACGCATAGTCGCATCTCCCCCGGTGGAGGACACAATCCCATTGAGGAGTTGTCCATTGTCTGCGGCGATTGCCGATGTGGACAAGTCCGCTACAGCGCAGAAGATCACCGATGCCCCGTCATACTTACCCTACACCATGTTAAAAAAACAGAGCGTTTGCAACGACAAACCATACATTCAAATGTAGTTAAAAATCTTTTGTATCACCGAGACTTCTACTTGCATGTTTAGGGCTCATTTCCGTTCGTAGAGCGATACTGTCGTGCATGGTTGATGGCGTACACCACTGGCTCCGTCGATGTGGAAATCCGTAAAACCTAAGCCTAAAAAATTCTTTAAGGTAAATGGGGCAAAGTACCCATAATTCTCTAAATGGGGGCAAGTCGGAAGACGAATGAAAAATGGGGGTGACCTAGGTACAAGTTTTTTGAATGGGTGTGACGTATTTATAATTCGCAGAATGAGGGGCGTCTCAGACATGGTCGTCCGAAAATGGGGGTGATATGGAGTTTAGCCGGAGAACAAACCCATGACAATCTCCATATTGCGTGGTAGTTTGCCTTTCATTCATAAAATTTGGAAAAAATAAGATGAATTGATGATGGTGAATACTTATTTTTTTCATGCCTATTCAGCCGCGGCCAAAGATCATAGGGGTATCGTTCGGGGGCCTGGTTCAACCCCCAGGCTTGCTTTGGTTCTGAGATAGTCCCCCCGCCTCAGTCGGTCACGACCAGGGGCCGGGAAAAAAAGATCAGAGGGGTATGTGATCACAAGCGGGCATTTCGGGCTCCTTGACCGTGACACGTCATTCAGTGTCAATCAGTTTACAGCCCGCTGATTTATGCAGGTGGAAATACTTGGGCCACGGCTGGTAAACGCTGGATTTCTATGTTGGGCCGCCTCAGCGATTGATTCCGGAGAATGGCAGTCGGTCCTGTCCGCGGTGTTTAAGCTTGATAGAAGAATAAGTAGCGAGGCTCGAACCTCTATGCTGATCCGTCCGGAACGTCTTGTCTGTTCTCTCTGTTCAGTGATCCTGGTGGGCTCCACATGGCACACCAATGGCTGAACAGAATCGGCTCAAGAATTCCAGTTTCCACCAGTCACGTGTGAAATTGGCTAGTTGGAAGCTGGATGTGCGTCCACGATCGGGAAGGATTACTCCGGGCCTGACCGCCTGCACCACTCTTGTGACCGGCGATGAAAATAGGCAGGGTAAGGTGTTTCGACCAACAAAGTCCTCCAACAAAAGGTGCAACGCACTGTCCGACAGCGTTCAACAATCGATTCCAGCGTTAAAAAGCCGTACCCCTTTCCCTGCCATGGTCATTCGACTGACCGCTCGCTCTTAAGGATCCGTTTGGATTGCGTCGCATTGGCCGTACTGTCCTCGAAACCTGTGCGACGTCCAGTTCAGCGTTCCGTCTCGCGTGTGCGACCGCCGAAGTCGTACGTCCGGTGGCTGTCCTCGACTTTTGCGCGGACGATCGCACGGCTGTGTGACTTGGGTAAGGCTCACGTCGTGCGCCCGTGGACAGCTGGAGGACGTCGCACGGTTGTGCGACGCAATCCAACCAAACCCTAAGGGTAAGTTTGGATTCGACCGAGTCGCCGCGGGAGAAGAAGACTCGGATCCACCGTCGCTACATCTTCCCATGACCCAGTTCGAACTCGGACGTCCGGATGGAGTGTTAGTGCAGCCGTCGGCGCTGTCCGCGGACGGCGAAGTCGGATCCGACTTGTTCGAAGTCGGAATCCGAGCGGAACTTCACTCTGACTGCGAATCCGACTCGGAATCCGAGTAGGACCGCTTCCGAAACCAAAC
>SZWC01020624.1:12201-47861 GCA_023375785.1 Penium margaritaceum
TGCATCGACTTCCGTGACCTCAACCGTGTAACCGAGGAGGATGCGTATCCCATGCCGCTGATCGTCGACATACAGGAGCGGCAACAGGGTCGCGGATGGTTCGCAAAGCTCGACGTCAAGGCTGCCTTGCATGTCGTACCCATGCACCCCGACTCCATTGCCAAAACAGCATTCGTAATGCCACAGGGTCTCTACGCGTTCACACGCATGCCCTTTGGACTCCGCAATGCCAGTGCGACATTCCAGCGGGTCATGGACTCCATCCTCCACAGTATCCCCAATGTCAGCTGCTGCATTGACGACATCATGGTTGCGGCCCACAGCTTGGAAGAGCTATTCTCCTCCCTGGCCGATGTGTTCACTGCCCTCCGCAAGGCCAACCTCAAGCTCAAGGCAGCCAAGTGCTCCATAGGAGCTATGGAAATGGAATTCCTTGGCTTCGTGATGAGTGCGGATGGCATCAAGACTGACCCTGAGAAAATTGCAGCAAGGCGGGAGTGGCATCAGCCCACTTCTGCGGGACAAGTCAAAATCTTCCTGGGCTTTGTCTCTTTCAACCAAAAGTTCGTCCGCGACCACGCACGCATCATCAAGCCACTCCACGAGTTGACGCACCATGATGTGTCGTCTAACTGGACATCAGACTGCGCAGACGCCTGGGCGGAAATCAAGCACCGCCTAGTTACCGCACCAATGCTCGAGTTCCCCGACTTCAACCTCCCATTCTCCATCAGCAGTGACTGGTCGTAGGACGGGCTGGACGCCATCCTATCCCAGACAGTGCAGGAACCAACCCACAAGGTGATTGCATACGCCAGCTGTGCACTCACCGAGGGGGAGCGGAAGTATCCGCCGGTGAAGGGTGAATGCCTGGCAGTCCTGTGGGCACTTCAACACTTCCGCGACTACATCAAGAACGGGAAACCATTCACGGTCTTTATGGACCATCAGGTACTCCAATGGCTCCTCACCACACAGAACCACGAAGTCATCCTGGCCAAGTGGGCACTCCTCCTGCAGGGCTACAACATGAAGATCAAGTACCAACCTGCGGCGGCCAACCGCAACGCGGATGCCTTGAGCCGACTTCCGCGACATGGCTGGCTAGAGCCTGACCCGGAACCACCAGGAACCGCGGAACATACCCCGAAAGCCCTGGCAATGCCACCACACACTGAGGCGCAGTGGGAAGGAGTGGCCTGCGAGTTTGATGAGGATGAATAGGAGGTTGCCCTGCAACTCCTGAACAAACTCGATCCCACCGCAGAAGCAGCTACCGCAGAGACTCCCCTTGCCCTCCCCATCTCTGGACTACAGCATTCTCAACGGTACAACCCCACCATCCGCGGCTGGATGTTGGAGGAGATAGCGCCCCATCTTCCCCCACGACAAGCACCCCCGCGTCCCTCAAGACCACCTACTACTGTACCACCGACCTGTCCCACCAGCAATCCTCATCCTCCTACCGCCCCCGCTACCACACTCCTCGACAACCGCCATCCCCTCACTCTGGTGGACTTCCTCCTCCACTCCCCTGAGTTCGCAGAAAGTTTCCGCACCCTCTTCACCACTCAAAATCCCTCTCTTTCCCCTCTCGGCATGCGCCTTTCATGCACGAGTGATAGTACGACCGGTGTCCGCCTGCTGTCCTGATGCATCCTCCTCACTCACTCTAGGGCGCGTGCTGTCGCCGCTACACGTGCATCACGTACCCGGACACCTGCGGCTCTCACTCCCGCATTACCCGCACCATCCGAGATGCACGTGGCATGGTGTTATGTATGGATATGCAGACGTAAGTTCGTGGCCATTGTAGACACCGGCGCCACACACACCACGATCGCACTCCGGATGGTCCCCTCGCCCCACATGCAGCACCTCATCCAACCCACCCGACTCCGCTTCTCTATCTCCACTGGTGACATCGACGCGCCGCTCGGAAAAATTGCGAGCCTCCCCATGCACGTAGCAAACGTACATGCGGCGCACACTATCCAAGTCTGTGATGTCCGCACATATGATATCCTGCTTGCGGCGGACTGGCTCGCCCCGCGCCAAGCNCCGGCACTTGTTCATTCACTCCACTCTTCACTTCGCATCAACCTTCTCTCTGCCCGACTCTGCCCACCTTGGACTCAGCTCTCACAGGCACTCGACACACTCGACGAGTCATGCGGAGTTCGGCATTCGACGAGTCATTGCAGGTACTGCCGTAGAGTGGACGCGGTCGCAGGGACAAGTGTTTCAATGGTGGGCAGCAGCACAAGCAGACGCAAAGTGGAAACGATGATAGAAGGATGAAGCGGAAGCGAATAGCGATACAGGATGATGAGGAGAGGCCTGGGTGCAGCACCAAAGGTGCGGGCACTGAGATCTTTGCTGGAAGGGAGTGGACGCAACACTTTGAGGGAAGGACGGAAGCTTCCTTGAAGGTGCGGGCGTTGCTGACGTATGAGTGACGGTTAGCACAAACAAGAGGGTGCAGTGCGGGAGCACGGGCGCTGAGCTGAGATTGAAGGCAACACGGACTGGAGGCGGCCCAAAGGGCGAGCCTGAAATAGAATCCAATGGATTGATTATAGACTGTAATACAAGCAATACAAATAGGAAAAGTCTAACCTAGCGCGCTTCGTCGAGCGGGCATAGAGGTGGCGGCTCGGGCACGTGCGAGACGAGGGAGCACCTCAAGACCACGATTCGGCTTTGCCAGCCGTACGCAGTGGAGTGGTGGGTGCAGGCACGATCTTCGCAGGTGCGTTTCGCCTGGACCGTTGTGGTATGCGGCCGTTGGTCTTGGACTTGGCGAGACTCGCACAGCTTGTCGGTCGTGGGACCGTTTGGGTGTTGACCTTGTGACTCCGGAGATGAACCTGCACTGTCACTCTTTATTTTCTCAGTGGCTGCACCCCTTGAGGCGATCTCTTAGATAATATCTGACATCCCCCTTAGATCGGGAGAGGGGTGCAAGCCTTGAATGGTAGGCCTGCGAGTCTTACATATGTGGGAGTGCAGCACAGAGAGAGCTTGGGAGGTTTTGGAGGCGGTGGATGTCTTAGCACCAGGTTGTAGTGAGAAGAGAGAAAACCTGGGCGATGCAGCAGTTGTTGAGTTTTGTCAGTGAGTGCAGTGATTGAGGGATCTTCACTGAGGGTGAAGGGGCAGTTCCACGCACTTACACGCACTTACACACACTTACACAAACGTACACGCACTTACACAAACTTACATGCACTTACACACACTTACACACACTTACACGTACTTATACGCACTTACACGCACTTATCCAGACTTACACGCACTTAAACACACTTACACGTACTTACACGAACTTACACGCACTTACACACACTTATACGTACTTACATGCACTTACACACACTTACACGCACTTACAAAAACCTACACGTACTTACACGCACTTACACGTACTTATACATACAAACACGCACTTACACGCACTTACATACACTGAAACGCAGTTATACGCACTTACACATACTTACATATACGTACACACACTAACACGCACTTAAACACACTTATATGCACTTACACGCACTTACACACACTTACACACACTTACACGCACTCACACGTACTTACACGTACTTACACGTACCTACTCACACTTACACACACTTACATACACTTATACACACTTGCATACACTTACACGTACCTACACGTACTTACACGCACTTACACATACCTATACGCACTTACACGTACCTACACGCACTTACACGTACTTACACATACTTACACGCACTTAAACCGTACTTATACACACTGACACGCACTTACACACACTTTCAAGTACTTATACACACTTACATGCACTTCCATGCATGTACACGCACTTAGACACTTACACGCACTTTCACATACTAACACATACTTATACGTACTTAAACACACTTACACGCACTTACACGTACCTACATGTACTTACACGCACTTACACCCACTTACACGCACCTAAACACACATACACACACTTACACGTACTTACACGCACTTACACATACTTACACGCACTTACACATACTTATACACACTTACATGCCCGAACACACACTTATACATACTTACATGTACTTACACACACTTACACTCACTTACATGCACTTACACGCACTTACACGCACTTACATGCACTTACACACACTTAAACGCACTTATACCCACTTACACTAACTTAAACACACTTACACGCATTTACACGAACTTGTACGAAATTACACCCACTTAAACCATACTTACATATACTTACACGCACTTACACGCACTTACACGCACTTACACGCACTTACACATACTTACACGCACTTACATGCACTTACACGCGTTACACAAACTTCAACAGCACTTAAACTCATTTACACAAACTTACAAGCACTTAGACATACTTACACGTACTTACACCCACTTACACAAACATACACAAACTTACACATACTTACACGCAATTACACGCACTTACACACACTTACACACACTTACACGTACTTTCACGTACTTACACATACTTACACACACCTACACACACTTACACGTACTTACACGCACGTACACGCATTTACACACACTTACACGTACTTACACACACTTACACATACGTACACACACTTAGAAGAACTTACACGCACTTACACGCACTTACACGCACTTACACATACTTACACGCACTTACACGCACTTACACATACTTACACGCACTTCCACACACTTACACACACTTACACACACTTACACAAACTTACACGTACTTACACACACATACGCACTTACACGCACTTACACACACTTACATGCACTTACACGTACTTACACGTACTTACACATACTTACACACACTTACACACACTTATATATACATACATGCACTTACACGCACTTACACATACTGAAAGGCAATTATACGCACTTACACATACTTACATGCACTTATACAAACTAACACGCACTTACACAAACTTACACGCACTAATACGCACTTACACGAACTTACACGCATTTACACACACTTACACGTACTTATACACACTTACACGCACTTATACGCACTTTCACGTACTTATACATATATACACGCACTTACACGCACTTACACGCACTGATACGCACTTGTACGCACTTACACATACTTACACAAACTTACACACACTTACACCCATTTACATAAACTTACACGCACTTACACGCACTTACACACACTTACACGCACTTACATATACTTACACACACTTACACGCACTTACACACACTTACACGTACTTACACAAACTTACACGCACTTACACACACTTACACACACTTACACATACGAAATCGCACTTACACATGCTTACACGCACTTACACAAACTTACACGCACTTACACACACTTACACGCACTTACACGGACAAATACGCACTTTCATCCACTCACACACTTACACGCACTTACATGCACTTACACGCACGTACACACACGTATACGTACTTACGTACACTTACACGCACTTACACATACTTACATGCACTTGTACGTACTTACACGCACCTACACAAACTTACGTGCACTTACATGCACTTACACACACCTACATGCACTTACACGCACTTACACGCACTTACACGCATTAACACGCACTTACACGCACTTACACATACTTAAATGCACTTACACGCACTTACACGCACTTACACACACTTACACGCACTTACACACACTTATACAAACCTACACACACTTACATATACTTACACACACTTACACGCACTTACATGAATGTACACGCACTAACACGCACTTACACAAACTTACACGCACTTGCACGTACTTACATGTACTAACACCCACTTACAGACACTTACACACACTTACACCCCCTTACACAAACTTACACGCACTTACATGCACTTGCACAAACTTACATGCACTTATATGCACTTACTCGCACTTACACGCACTTACACACACTTACACGTACTTGCACGCACTTACACGTACGTACATGCACTTGCACGCACTAACACGCACTTACATGCACTTATACAAAATTACACGCACCCAAATGCACTTACATTCACTTTCACACACTGACACGTACTTACACGCACTTACACGACTTTACACGCACTTACATGCACTTACACGTACTTACACGTACATACACACACTTACACGCACTTACACTTAGTTACACGTACTTACACAAATGTACACGTACTTACACACACTTACACGTACTTACACGTACTTACATGCACTTACACACAGTTACACACACGTAAACGCACTTACACACACTTATACGTACTTACACGCACGTACTTGTACTTACACGCACTTACACCTACTAACACGCACTTATGCGTACTTACACACACTTACATGCACTTACACGCACTTACACAAACTTACACGCACTTACACGCACTTACATAAACTTAAACTGCACTTACACGCACTTATACACACTTATACATACTTACACGCACTTACACGCATTTACACGCACTTGCATGCACATACACAAACTTATACGTACTTACACGCACTTGCACAAACTTACACACACTTAGACGCACTTAGAGGCACGTACACACACTTACATACACTTACACACACGTACACACACTTACACGCACTTACACACACTTACACGCTCTAACACGCACTTATACGTACTTACACGAAAAACACACACCTACACGTACTTACACGCACTTACATGCACATACACGCACTAATACGTACTTACACGCACTTACACGCACTTACATGCATGTACATGCACTTACACGTACCTACATGCACTTTCATGCACTTACACGTACTGACACATACTTACACGCACTTACACGCATGTACACACACTTACACGTACTTACACGCTCTTACACGCACTGATACGCACTTACACAAACTGACATTCACTAACACAAACTTACACGTACGTATAAGCACTTACACATACTTCCACGTACTTACACGTACTTATACTTACTTACACGCACCTATACGCACTTACACACACTTACACATACTTACACGCACTTATACGTACTTACACGTACCTACTCGAACGTACGCGTACTTACACACTTTTCCACGCACCTACATGCACTTACAGGCACTTGCACGCACTTACATGCACTTACACGCACTTACACGCACTTACACGCACTTTCATGCACTTGTACGCATTTACACAAACTTTCAGAAAATTACACCCACTTAAACCGCACTTACACGAACTTATATGCACTTACACACACTTACACGCACTTACACACACTTACACGCACTTACACAAACTTAAACCGCACTTACACTCATTTATCCACACTTATACGCACTTAGATGCACTTACACCCACTTACACACACTTACACGAACTTACACGTACGTACACACACTTACACACACTTACACGTACTTACACGCACTTAGACATACTTACACATACTTACACGCACTTATACGCAGTTACACACACTTACACGTACTTACATACACTTACACGTACTTACACGCACTTATACACACTTACACGTACTTACATGTACTTACACGTACTTACATGTACTTACACACACTTACACAAACTTACACGCACTTACACGCACTTACATGCACTTACACGCGCTTACGAGTACTTACACGCACTTACACGTACTTACACGCACTTACACGCACTTACACACACTTATACGTACTTACACGCACTTATACGTACTTACACGCACTTATACGTACTTACACGCACTTATACGTACTTACACGCACTTATACGTACTTACACGCACTTATACGTACTTACACGCACTTATACGTACTTACACGCACTTATACGTACTTACACGCACTTATACGTACTTACACGCACTTATACGTACTTACACGCACTTATACGTACTTACACGCACTTATACGTACTTACACGCACTTATACGTACTTACACGCACTTATACGTACTTACACGCACTTATACGTACTTACACGCACTTATACGTACTTACACGCACTTATACGTACTTACACGCACTTATACGTACTTACACGCACTTATACGTACTTACACGCACTTATACGTACTTACACGCACTTATACGTACTTACACGCACTTATACGTACTTACACGCACTTATACGTACTTACACGCACTTATACGTACTTACACGCACTTATACGTACTTACACGCACTTATACGTACTTACACGCACTTATACGTACTTACACGCACTTATACGTACTTACACGCACTTATACGTACTTACACGCACTTATACGTACTTACACGCACTTATACGTACTTACACGCACTTATACGTACTTACACGCACTTATACGTACTTACACGCACTTATACGTACTTACACGCACTTATACGTACTTACACGCACTTATACGTACTTACACGCACTTATACGTACTTACACGCACTTATACGTACTTACACGCACTTATACGTACTTACACGCACTTATACGTACTTACACGCACTTATACGTACTTACACGCACTTATACGTACTTACACGCACTTATACGTACTTACACGCACTTATACGTACTTACACGCACTTATACGTACTTACACGCACTTATACGTACTTACACGCACTTATACGTACTTACACGCACTTATACGTACTTACACGCACTTATACGTACTTACACGCACTTATACGTACTTACACGCACTTATACGTACTTACACGCACTTATACGTACTTACACGCACTTATACGTACTTACACGCACTTATACGTACTTACACGCACTTATACGTACTTACACGCACTTATACGTACTTACACGCACTTATACGTACTTACACGCACTTATACGTACTTACACGCACTTATACGTACTTACACGCACTTATACGTACTTACACGCACTTATACGTACTTACACGCACTTATACGTACTTACACGCACTTATACGTACTTACACGCACTTATACGTACTTACACGCACTTATACGTACTTACACGCACTTATACGTACTTACACGCACTTATACGTACTTACACGCACTTATACGTACTTACACGCACTTATACGTACTTACACGCACTTATACGTACTTACACGCACTTATACGTACTTACACGCACTTATACGTACTTACACGCACTTATACGTACTTACACGCACTTATACGTACTTACACGCACTTATACGTACTTACACGCACTTATACGTACTTACACGCACTTATACGTACTTACACGCACTTATACGTACTTACACGCACTTATACGTACTTACACGCACTTATACGTACTTACACGCACTTATACGTACTTACACGCACTTATACGTACTTACACGCACTTATACGTACTTACACGCACTTATACGTACTTACACGCACTTATACGTACTTACACGCACTTATACGTACTTACACGCACTTATACGTACTTACACGCACTTATACGTACTTACACGCACTTATACGTACTTACACGCACTTATACGTACTTACACGCACTTATACGTACTTACACGCACTTATACGTACTTACACGCACTTATACGTACTTACACGCACTTATACGTACTTACACGCACTTATACGTACTTACACGCACTTATACGTACTTACACGCACTTATACGTACTTACACGCACTTATACGTACTTACACGCACTTATACGTACTTACACGCACTTATACGTACTTACACGCACTTATACGTACTTACACGCACTTATACGTACTTACACGCACTTATACGTACTTACACGCACTTATACGTACTTACACGCACTTATACGTACTTACACGCACTTATACGTACTTACACGCACTTATACGTACTTACACGCACTTATACGTACTTACACGCACTTATACGTACTTACACGCACTTATACGTACTTACACGCACTTATACGTACTTACACGCACTTATACGTACTTACACGCACTTATACGTACTTACACGCACTTATACGTACTTACACGCACTTATACGTACTTACACGCACTTATACGTACTTACACGCACTTATACGTACTTACACGCACTTATACGTACTTACACGCACTTATACGTACTTACACGCACTTATACGTACTTACACGCACTTATACGTACTTACACGCACTTATACGTACTTACACGCACTTATACGTACTTACACGCACTTATACGTACTTACACGCACTTATACGTACTTACACGCACTTATACGTACTTACACGCACTTATACGTACTTACACGCACTTATACGTACTTACACGCACTTATACGTACTTACACGCACTTATACGTACTTACACGCACTTATACGTACTTACACGCACTTATACGTACTTACACGCACTTATACGTACTTACACGCACTTATACGTACTTACACGCACTTATACGTACTTACACGCACTTATACGTACTTACACGCACTTATACGTACTTACACGCACTTATACGTACTTACACGCACTTATACGTACTTACACGCACTTATACGTACTTACACGCACTTATACGTACTTACACGCACTTATACGTACTTACACGCACTTATACGTACTTACACGCACTTATACGTACTTACACGCACTTATACGTACTTACACGCACTTATACGTACTTACACGCACTTATACGTACTTACACGCACTTATACGTACTTACACGCACTTATACGTACTTACACGCACTTATACGTACTTACACGCACTTATACGTACTTACACGCACTTATACGTACTTACACGCACTTATACGTACTTACACGCACTTATACGTACTTACACGCACTTATACGTACTTACACGCACTTATACGTACTTACACGCACTTATACGTACTTACACGCACTTATACGTACTTACACGCACTTATACGTACTTACACGCACTTATACGTACTTACACGCACTTATACGTACTTACACGCACTTATACGTACTTACACGCACTTATACGTACTTACACGCACTTATACGTACTTACACGCACTTATACGTACTTACACGCACTTATACGTACTTACACGCACTTATACGTACTTACACGCACTTATACGTACTTACACGCACTTATACGTACTTACACGCACTTATACGTACTTACACGCACTTATACGTACTTACACGCACTTATACGTACTTACACGCACTTATACGTACTTACACGCACTTATACGTACTTACACGCACTTATACGTACTTACACGCACTTATACGTACTTACACGCACTTATACGTACTTACACGCACTTATACGTACTTACACGCACTTATACGTACTTACACGCACTTATACGTACTTACACGCACTTATACGTACTTACACGCACTTATACGTACTTACACGCACTTATACGTACTTACACGCACTTATACGTACTTACACGCACTTATACGTACTTACACGCACTTATACGTACTTACACGCACTTATACGTACTTACACGCACTTATACGTACTTACACGCACTTATACGTACTTACACGCACTTATACGTACTTACACGCACTTATACGTACTTACACGCACTTATACGTACTTACACGCACTTATACGTACTTACACGCACTTATACGTACTTACACGCACTTATACGTACTTACACGCACTTATACGTACTTACACGCACTTATACGTACTTACACGCACTTATACGTACTTACACGCACTTATACGTACTTACACGCACTTATACGTACTTACACGCACTTATACGTACTTACACGCACTTATACGTACTTACACGCACTTATACGTACTTACACGCACTTATACGTACTTACACGCACTTATACGTACTTACACGCACTTATACGTACTTACACGCACTTATACGTACTTACACGCACTTATACGTACTTACACGCACTTATACGTACTTACACGCACTTATACGTACTTACACGCACTTATACGTACTTACACGCACTTATACGTACTTACACGCACTTATACGTACTTACACGCACTTATACGTACTTACACGCACTTATACGTACTTACACGCACTTATACGTACTTACACGCACTTATACGTACTTACACGCACTTATACGTACTTACACGCACTTATACGTACTTACACGCACTTATACGTACTTACACGCACTTATACGTACTTACACGCACTTATACGTACTTACACGCACTTATACGTACTTACACGCACTTATACGTACTTACACGCACTTATACGTACTTACACGCACTTATACGTACTTACACGCACTTATACGTACTTACACGCACTTATACGTACTTACACGCACTTATACGCACGTACACGTACTTACACACACTTACACGCACGTACACGCACTTACATGCACTTACACTTACTTATACGCACTAACACACACTTATACGCACTTACACACAATTACACGCACCTACATGCACTTACACACACTTACTCGCACTTACACGTACTAACACGCACTTACACACACTTACACGCACTTACACATACTTACACGCTCACTCATGCACTAACACGCACTTACACGCACTTACATGCACTTACACACACTTACACAAACTTACACACACTTACACGCACTTGCACAAACTTACACGCACTTAGATGCACTTACATGCACTTACACACACTTACACACACTTACACGCACTTATACGCACTTACATGTATGTACATGCACTTACACGCACTAACACGTACTTACACGCACTTACACAAAATTACACGCACCTGCACACACTTACACTCACTTACACGCACTTACACACATTGACACACACTTACACGCACTTATACGTACTTTCACATACTTACACGCACTTACACGCACTTATACGCACTTATACGCACTTACATGTACTTACACACACTTACACGCACTTACACACAGTTACACGCACTTACACAAATAGACACGTACTTACACGCACTTACACACACGTACACGCACTTACACGTACTTACACACACTTACACACACTTACACGTACTTCCACGCACTTATAGATACTTACATGCACTTACTTGCACTTACACTCACTTACACCCAGTAACACGCACTTACACGTACTTACACGCACTTACTCGTGCTTACATGCACTTACACATACTTACACGCACTTACTTGCCCTTACACGTACTTACACATACTTACACGTACTTACATGTACTTACACGCACTTACATGCACTTACACAAACTTATACACACTTATACGCACTTACACAAACTTAAACTGCACTTACACGCACTTATACGCACTTACACACACTTACACACACTTACATGCACTTACACGCACTTACACGCACTTACACAAACTTACACGCACTTACACATACTTGCACAAACTTACACACACTTAGACGCACTTATACGCACCTACACGCACTTACACACACTTACACGCACGTACACACACTTACGCGCACATACACACACTTAAACGCACTAACACGCACGTATACACACTTACACAAAATTACACGCACCTACACACACTTACACACACATACACACACTTAAACGCACTAATACGCACTTACATGCACTTGCACACACTTACACGTACTTACACGCACTTATATGTACTTACACGCAAATACACACACTTACACACACTTACAGGCACTTACACACACTTACACGAACTTACAAAAAATTAAACGCTCTTAAGCCACACTTACACGCACTGACACGCACTTACACGCACTTACACACACTTACACAAACTTAAACCGCAATTACACGCACTTACATACACTTACATACACTTACATGCACTTACACGCACTTACACAAACGTACACGTACTTACACGTACTTGTACGCACTTACACGTACTTACACATACTTACACACACTTACACGTACTTACACATACTTACACGCATTTACACGTACTTACTTATACCTACACGCACTTACACCCACTTAAACGCACTTACACGTACGTACATGCACTTACATATACTTACACACACTTACACACACTTACACACACTTACATGCACTTACACGCACTTACACGTACTTACACACACTTACACATACTTACACACACTTACACGCACTTACACGCACTTACACACACTTACAGGCACTTATACGCACGTACACTTACACGAACTTATATCCATTCATACGCACTTACATGCACTTACACACACTTACACATACTTACACGCACTTACACATACTTACCCGCACCTACACAAACTTACGTGTACTTACACACACTTACACGTACCTGTATGCACTTACACATACTTACACACACTTACATGCATTTAGATGCACTTACACGCACTTACACGCACTTACACGTACTTACACGCACTTACACGCACTTACACATACTTACACGCACTTACACGAACTTACATGCGTTTACACACACTAACACGCACTTATACAAACTTACACGCATTTACACACACTTACACGTACTTACATGCACTTACACGCTCTTACACGAACCTACATCCATATACACGCACTTACATGCACTTACATGCACTTCCACATACTTACACGTACGTACACATACTTACACACACATACACAAACTTACGTACACTTATAGACACTTACACGAACCTGCATGCACTTACACGCACGTACACACACTTACACGCATTTTCACACACCTACACGTACTTACACACACTTACACGCACTTACACGCACTTACACAAACTTACACGTACTTACACACACTTACACGCACTTATACATACATACACGCACTTACATGCACTTACACACACTGACACGCAATTATACGTACTCACACATACTTACACATACGTACACACACTAACACGTACTTACACAAACTTACACGCACTTATACATGCTTACACGCACTTACACACACTTACACGCACTCACACATACTTACACGCCTTTACTCGTACTTACTCACACTTACACGCACTTACATGCACTTATACGCACTTGCACACACTTACACGTACTTACACGTACTTACACGCACTTACACGAACTTACAAAAACTTACACGCACTTAAACCGTACTTATACACACTTACACGCACTTACACACACTTTCAAGTACTTATACACACTTACACGCACTTACACGCACTTACACGTACTTACACACACTTACACGAACTTACACGCACTTACACAAACTTACACGCACTTACACACACTTATACGCACTTACACGTACTTATACGCACTTACACGCACTTATACATACTTACACGCACTTACACATGCTTACACATACTTACACGAACTTACACGCACTTACACACACTTATACGTACTTACAAGCACTTACACACACTTATACGCACTTACACGCACTTACACAAACTTACACGTACTTACACGTACTTACACGCACTTATACATACATATACGCACTTACACGCACTTACACACAGTGACACGCAATTGTACGCACTTACACATACTTACATATACGTATACACACTAACACGCACTTACACAAACTAACACACACTTACATGCACTTACACGCACTTATACACACTTACACACACTCACACGTACTTGCACGCACTTACACGTACTTACTCACACTTACACGCACTTACATGCACTTATATGCACTTACACACACTTACACGCACTTACACGCACTTACACGCACTTACACGTACCTATACGCACTTACACGCACCTACATGCACTTACACGTACTTACACATACTTACACGCACTTACACGTACTTACACGCACTTACACGAACTTACACAAACTTACACGCACTTAAACCGTACTTATACACACTTACACTCACTTACACACACTTACACGCACTTACATGCACGTACACACACTTACAAGAACTTACACACACTTACATAAACTCACACGCACTTACACGCACTTACACGTACTTACAGGCACTTACGCGCACTTACACACACTTACACGCACTTACATGCACGTACACACACTTACAAGAACTTACACACACTTACATAAACTCACACGCACTTACACGCACTTACACGTACTTACAGGCACTTACGCGCACTTACACACACTTACACGCACTTACATGCACGTACACACACTTACAAGAACTTACACACACTTACATAAACTCACACGCACTTACACGCACTTACACGTACTTACAGGCACTTACGCGCACTTACACACACTTACACGCACTTACATGCACGTACACACACTTACAAGAACTTACACACACTTACATAAACTCACACGCACTTACACGCACTTACACGTACTTACAGGCACTTACGCGCACTTACACACACTTACACGCACTTACATGCACGTACACACACTTACAAGAACTTACACACACTTACATAAACTCACACGCACTTACACGCACTTACACGTACTTACAGGCACTTACGCGCACTTACACACACTTACACGCACTTACATGCACGTACACACACTTACAAGAACTTACACACACTTACATAAACTCACACGCACTTACACGCACTTACACGTACTTACAGGCACTTACGCGCACTTACACACACTTACACGCACTTACATGCACTTACACGTACTTACACGCACTTACACACACTTACATGCACTTCCATGCACGTACACGCACTTAGACGCACTTACACACACTTTCACGCACTTACACACACTTATACATACTTGTACACACTTACACGTACTTACACGTACTTACACGCACTTATACGCACTCACACGCACTTACACGCACCTACACACACATATACACACTTACACACACTTACACGCACTTACACACAATTTTACACACTTACATGCCCTAACACATACTTATACGTAGTTACACGTACTTACACACACTTACACGCACTTACATGCACTTACACGTACTTACACGCACTTATATGCACTTACACACACTTAAACGCACTTACACCCACTTACACTTGCTTACACACACTTACACACATTTACACGAACGTATACGGAATTACACCCACTTAAACCATACTTACACGCACTTACGCGCACTTACACGAACTTACATGCACTTACCTGCACTTACACGAACTTACACGCACTTACATGCACTTACACACGTTACACGAACTTGAGCAGCACTTAAACTCATGTACACAAACTTACACACACTTAGACGTTCTTACACGTACTTACACACACTTACATAAACTTACACAAATTTACACGTACTTACACGCACTTATACGCACTTACACACACTTACACACACTTACACGCACTTTCACGCACTTACACATACTTACACACACTTACACACACTTACACGCACTTACACATACTTACACGCATTTACACATACTTACACACACTTACACGCACTTACATGCACGTACACACACTTACAAGAACTTACACACACTTACATAAACTCACACGCACTTACACGCACTTACACGTACTTACACGCACTTACACACACTTATACATACTTACACGCACTTACACACACTTACACACACTTACATGAACTTACACGAACTTACACACACTTATTCGCACTTACACACACTTACACACACTTACACGCACTTACACGTACTTACACGCACTGGCACGTACTTACACGCACTTACACGCACTTATACATACATACATGCACTTACACGCACTTACACACACTGACAGGCAATTATACACACTTACACATACTTACACGCACTTACACGCACTAACACGCACTTACACAAACTTACACGTACTTATACGCACTTACACGCACTGACAGGCACGTACACGCACTTACATGCACTTACACGCACTTATATGCACTTACACGAACTTACACGCACTTACACGCACTAACACGCACTTACACGCACTTACACGCACTTACACACACGAACTCGTACTTATATATGCCTACACGCACTTACACAAACTTACATGCACTTATACGAACTAACACGCACTTACACATACTTATACACACTAACACGCACTTACACGCACTTACACAAACTTACATGCACTTATACGAACTAACACGCACTTACACATACTTATACACACTAACACGCACTTACACGCACTTACACACATACACACACTTTCACGCACTTACACAAACTTACACGCATTTACACACACTTACACGCACTTACACGCACGTACACGCACTTACACGCACTTACACACACTTACACACACTTACACACACTTATACGCACTTTCACATACTTATACATAAATACACGCACTTACATGCACTTACACGCACTGATTCGTACTTGTACGCACTTACACATACTTACACACACTTACACACACTTACACCCACTTACATAAACTTACACGCACTTACACACACTTACACCCACTTACATAAACTTACACGCACTTAATCGCACTTACACGCACTTACACGCACTTACACACACTTACACACTCTTACACGCACTTACACGTACTTACACGCACTTACACAAACGTACACGCACTTACACGCACTTACACGCGCTTACACCTACAAAATCGCACTTACACATGCTTACACGCACTTTTACAAATTTACACGCACTTACACACACTTACACGTACAAACACGCACTTTCATGCACTCACATACTTACACGCACTTACATGTACTTACACGTACGTACACACATGTATACGTACTTACACACACTTACACGCACTTACACACACTTACACATACTTACACGTACTTACACGTACTTACACGCACCTACACAAACATACGTACACTTACACGCACTTACACGCACCTACATGCACTTACACGCACTTACACGCACTTACACGCACATACACGCACTTACACGTACTTACACGTACTTAAATGCACTTTCACGTACTTACACGTACTAACACGTACTTAGACGCACTTACACAAACTTACACACACTTACACACACTTACACGTACTTACACGTACTTACACGCATCTACACGCACGTACACGCACTTACACGCACTTACACGCACTTACACGAACTCACACGAACTTACACGAACTTACACATACATACACACACTTACACGCACTTACACAAATGTACACGCACTCACACGCACTTACACGAACTTACACGCACTTGCACGCACTTACATGCACTAACACGCACTTACACGCACTTACACACACTTACACGCCCTTACACGCACTTACACGAACTTACACGCACTTGCACGCACTTACATGCACTAACACGCACTTACACGCACTTACACACACTTACACGCCCTTACACGAGCTTACACGCACTTACACGCACTTACACAAACTTACACATACTTAGATGCACTCACACGCACTTACACGCACTTACACACACTTACACGTACTTACATGCACTTACACATACGTACATGTACTTGCACGCACTAACACACACTTACACGCACTTATACCTAATTACACGCACCTACACGCACTTACACACACTTACATACACTGACACGTACTTACACGCACTTACACGACTTTACACGCACTTACATGCACTTACACGCACTTACACGCACTTACACACACTTACACGTACTTACATGCACTTACACATACGTACATGTACTTGCACGCACTAACACACACTTACACGCACTTACACGCACTTATACCTAATTACACGCACCTGACATAACTTACACACACTTACATACACTGACACGTACTTACACGCACTTACACGACTTTACACGCACTTACATGCACTTACACGCACTTACACGCACTTACACACACTTACACGCACTTACACTTAGTTACTCGCACTTACACAAACGTACATGTACTTACACACACTTACAGGTAATTACACGCACTTATATCCACTTACACATACTTACACGCACTTACACGCACTTATACGCACTTATATGTACTTACACGCACTTACTTGCACTTACACGCACTTACACCCACTAACACGCACTTACACGTACTTACACGCACTTACTTGCACTTACACACACTTACAAAAACTTAAATGCACTTACACGCACTTACACAAACTTAAACTGCACTTACACGCACTTATACACACTTACACATACTTACACGCACTTACATGCACTTACACGCACTTACACGCACTTACACGAACTTACACCCACTTACACCCACTTGCACGAGCTTACACGCACTTAGACGCACTTAGACGCACATACACACACTTACATACACTTAGACGTACGTACACACACTTACACGCACTTACACACACTTACACGCTCTAACACGCACTTATACGTACTGACACGAAATAACACGCACCTACACGCACTTACACGCACTTACATGCACATACACACACTAATACGCACTTACAAGCACTTACACGCACTTACACGCACTTACATGCCCTTACACGTACTTACATGCACTTTCACGCACTTACACGTACTGACACGCACTTACACACACTTACACGCACGTACACACACTTATACGCACATACACAAACTTACACGTACTTATACATACATACATGCACTTACACGCACTTATACACACTTACACACACGAACTCGCACTTACACATACTTACACGTACTTACACAAACTTACACATACTTACACGAACTTACACGTACTTATACACACGTATACACACTTACACGCACTTACACGCTCTTACACGCACTGATACGTACTTACACAAACTGACATTCACTTACACGAACTTACACGTATGTATAAGCACGTACTTCTACGTACTTACACACACTTACACTTGCTTACACGCACTTACACGTACTTACACGTACTTACACGTAATTACACGTACCTACACAAACGTACGCATACTTACACACTTTTACATGCACCTACATGCACTTACACGCACTTGCACGCACTTACATGCACTTACACGTACTTACACGTACTTACACGCACTTTCATGCACTTATACGCATTTACACAAACTTACACAAAATTACACCCACTTAAACCGCAATTTTACGCACTTATATGCACATACACACACTTACGTACATGTACACACACTTACACGCACTTACACGAACTTAAACCGCACTTACACTCATTTATCCACGCTTATGTGCACTTAGATGCACTTACACCCACTTACACACACTTACACAAACTTACACGTACTTATACGCACTTACACGTACTTACACACACTTACACGCACTTAGACATACTTACACACACTTACACGCACTTAGACATACTTACACCCACTTACACACACTTACACAAACTTACACGTACTTATACGCACTTACACGTACTTACACACACTTACACGCACTTAGACATACTTACACACACTTACACGCACTTATACAAAGTTACACACACTTATTTGCACTTACACATACCTACATACACTTACACGCACTTACACACACTTACACACACTTACACGTACTTACATGCACTTACACGCACTTACACGTACTTGCACATACTTACACACACTTACACGTACTTACGAGCACTTACACACACTTACATACACTTACACGCACTTACACACACTTACACACACTTACACGTACTTACATGCACTTACACGCACTTACACGTACTTGCACATACTTACACAAACTTACACGCACTTACACGCACTTACACGCACTTACACGTACTTACGAGTACTTACACACACTTACACGCACTTACACGCACTTACACGTACTTACACACACTTACACGCACTTACAAGTACTTACATGCACTTACACGCACTTACACACATTTACACGAACGTATACAAAATTAGACCCACTTAAACTGCACTTACACGCACTTACACACACTGACTTGCACTTAACCACACTTACACATACTTACATGCACTTACACGCACTTACACGCACTTAAACGCACTTACACGAACTTACACGCACATATATGAACTTAAATGCACTTTCATGTACTTACACGCACGTACATGCACTTACACGTACTTACACGCACTTACACATACTTACAAGCACTTACACCCACTTACACACACTTACATGTACTTACACGCACTTACACGCACTTACACGCACTTACAGGCACTTACACGCACTTGTATGCACTTCCACATACTTACACGCACGTACACACACTTACACGTACTTACACAAACTTACATAACCTTACACACACTTATACGCACTTACACACACTTACACGTACTTACATGCACTTACACGTACTTACACGCACTTGCACACACTTACGGGCACTTACACGCACTTATACGCACTAACACGCACCTATACGTACTTACGCGCACCTACACGCACTTATACGCACTTACACATACTTACACACTCTTACACGCACTTACACACACTTACATGAACTTATACAAACGTACACGCACTTAAAACGTACTTATACGCACTTACACGCACTTACACGTACTTACACGCACTTACATACACTTACATGCACTTCCACGTACGTACACACACTTAGATGCACTTACACACACTTTTGCACTTACACACACTCATACACACTTGTACACACTTACACGCACTTACACATACTTACACGCACTTACACACACTTCCACATACTTACACGCGCCTACACGCACTTACACGTACTAACACGCACTTACACGCACCTACACGCACTTATACGCACTTATACATACTTACATGCACTAACACGCACTTATACCTACTTACACGCATTTACATGCACTTACACATACTTACACGCACTTACAGGCACTTACATACACTTACATGCACTAACATATACTTACACGCACTTACACGTACTTACACGCACTTACACACACTTACACACATTTACACGAACTCACACAAAATTACACCCACATAAACCATACTTATATGCACTTATACTCACTTACACGCACTTACATGCACTTACACATACTTACACACACTTACATGCACTTACACGCACTTAGACACACTTACACGTACTTACACGTACTTACACATAGTTACACAAACGTACACGCACTTACACGTACTTATACACACTTACACACACTTACACGTACTTACATGTACTTACACGCACTTACACATACTTACACGCACTTACATGCACTTATACGCACTTACACGCACTTACACGCATTTTCATGTACTTACACGCACTTACACGCACTTATACGCAGTTACATGCACTTACACAAACTTACACACACTTACACATACATACACACACTTACACGCACTTACACAAACTTACACACACTTATACGCACTTACACGCACTTACACGGACTTACACGTACTTACATGCACTTACACGCACTTACATATACTTACACGTACATACACACACTTACACGCACTTACACAAACTTACACGCACTTACACACACACTTATATGTACATACATGTACTTACACACACTTACACGCACTGACACGCACTTATACGCACTTACACGTACTTACACGCACTTATACGCACTTCTACGTACATACACGTACTTACACGCACTTCCACGCACACACATGCAATTATACGCACTTACACATACTTACACGTACTTACATGCACTAACACGCACTTATACGAACTTACACACACTTACACGCACTCACACACGGTGACAAGCACTTACACGTACTTACAAGGACTTACACGCACTTACATGCACTCATACGCTCTTACACGTACTTATACACCCTTACACAAACTTACACGCACTTACACGCACTTACACACACTTACACACACTTACACACACTTACACCCACTTACACGTACTTACACGCACTTAGATACACTTGCACGCACTTACATACACTTGCACACACTTACACGCACTTACACGAACCTACACGCATTTACACGCACTTACACGCACGTACACGCACTTATAAGCAATTACACGCTCTTAACCAAACTTACATCAACTTACACGTACTTACACATACTGACACGCACTTACACACACTTACACGCACTTACACATACTTGCACGTACTTACACGTACTTACACGCACCTACACAAATGTACACGCACTTACACGCACCTACATGCACTTAAGTGCACTTTCACGCTTATACACTCATTTACACGCACTTACACGTACTTACACGCACTTTCACGCACTTACATGCACTTACATGCAAGCACACACAATTCCACGCACTCACACATACTTACACAAACTTACACGTACTTACACACACTTACACGCACTTACACGTGCTTATGAGTACTTACACACACTTACACGCACTTACACACACTTACACGCACTTACACACACTTACACGCACTTGCACACACTTGCATGCACTTGCACACACTTACACGCACTTACACGCGCTTACACGTACTTACACGTACTTACACGCACTTACACAAAGTTACACGCACCTACACGCACTTACACAAACTTACACACATTTACACGTACTAACACGTACTTACACGTACTCATACGCACTTACACGCACTTACACGAACTTCAACCGCACTTATACTCACTTACACACACTTACACACACTTAGATGCACTTATACGCACTTACACGCACTTACACAAACTTACACGTACTTACACGTACTTATATGCAATTACACGCAATTCCACGCACTAATCCGTACTTTCACGCACTTACACACACTTACTCATACTTGCACATACTTATACACACTTACTTGTACTTACACGGACTTATACACACTTACACGCTCTTGCACACACTGACATGCACGTATACGCACTTACACGCACTTACACATACTTACACAAACTTACACACACTTACACAAACTTACATGTACTTACACATACTTACACACACTTACACGTACTTACACGCACTTATACGTACTTACACATACATAAACACACTTACACACACTTACACACACTTATACGAACCTACACGCACTTACACGCACTTACACACACTTACACGCACTTACAGGCACTTACACGTACTTACATGCACTTACACACACGTACATGCACTTACACGCACTTACACGTACTTACACACACTTACACGTACTTACACGCATTGACACACACTTATATGCACTTACACATACTTACACGCACTTACACGCACTTACACGCACTTACACGTACTTACACACACTTACACGCACTTACACACACTTACACGCTCTTACACGTACTTATACGCACTTACACGCACTTACACGTACTTACACAAACTTACAAGCACTTCCACATACTTACACACACTAACACGCACTTACACACACTTACACACTTACACACACTTACATGCACTTACACACACTTACACGGACGTACACGCATTTACACAGACTTACACGTACTTACGCGCACGTACACGCACTTATACAAACTTATACATACGTACACGTACTTACACACACTTACATACACTTATACGTACTTACACGTACTTATACTTATATACACGCACTTACACGCACTTACACGCATTGACACGCACTTGTACGCACTTACACATACTTACACACACTTACACACACTTACACGCACATACACAAACACTAACTTACACGCACTTACACACACTTACATGCACTTACATGCACTTACACGCACTTACATGCACTTACACGCACTTACATGCACTTACACGCACTTACATGCACTTACACGCACTTACATGCACTTACACGCACTTACATGCACTTACACGCACTTACATGCACTTACACGCACTTACATGCACTTACACGCACTTACACGCACTTACATACACTTACATGCACATACACGCACTTACACGCACTTACACGCATTGACACGCACTTGTACGCACTTACACATACTTACACACACTTACACACACTTACACGCACATACACAAACACTAACTTACACGCACTTACACACACTTACACACACTTACACGCACTTACATACACTTACACGCATTTACACGTACTTACACGCACTTACACGCACTTACACACACTTACACAAACTTACATGCACTTACACACACTTACACACACTTACACGCACTTACACGTACGAACACATACTTACACATGCTTACACGCACTTACACAAACTTACACGCACTTACACACACTTATACGCACTTACACGCACAAACACGCACTTACACGTACTTATACACTTACACACACTTACATGCACTTACACGCACTTACACGTACTTATACGCACTTACACACACTTACACGCACTTGCACAATCTTACACGCATTTACAAGCACTTACACACACATATACCCACTTACACGCCCTTACACGCTCTTACACAAACTTATATCCACTTACACACACTTGCACACACTTACACGCACTTATACATACTTACACGCACTTACACGTACTGATACGCACCTACACAATCTTACCTGCACTTACACGCACTTACACATACCTACATACATTTACACGTACTTACACACACTTACACCCATTTACATGCACTTACACACACTTACACGTACTTACATGCACTTACATGCACTTACACGCACTTACACGCACTTACACGCACTTACACGAACTTACACGCACTTACACGCACTTACACACACGTACACGCACTTACGAGTACTTACACACACTTACACGCACTTACATGCACTTACATGCATTTACACGCACTTACACGTATTTACACACACTTTCACGCACTTACACGCACTTACACACACTTACGCAAACTTACACACACTTACACGCACTTACACGCACTTACATACACTTACACGCACTTACACGACTGTATACACACTAACACGTACTTACATAAACTTACACGTACTTACACGCACTTACACGAACTTAAACGCACTTAGATGCACATATACGCACTTACACGCACTTATATACACTTACACGCACTTACACGCACTTACACGTACGTACATGCACTTGCACGCACTCACCCACACTTACACGCACTTACACAAAATTACACGCACCTACACACACTTTTACGCACTTACACGTACTTACACACACTGACACGCACTTACACGCACTTATACGCACTTACTTGCACTTACACGCACTTACACGCACTTACATGCACTTACACGAAATTAAACCGCACTTACACGTACTTATACACACTTACACGCACTTACACACAGTTACACACACTTACACAAACGTACACGTACTTACACGCACTTACACACACTTACACGCACTTACACGTACTTACACATACTTACACGTACTTACACGCACATACACGCACTTATACGTACTTACATGCACTTACTTACACTTACACGCACTTACATCCACTAACACGCACTTACACGTACTTACACGCACCTACTCGTGCTTACATGCACTTACACATACTTACACGCACTTACTTGCACTTACACGTACTTACACGTACTTATACGTACTTACATGCACTTACACGCACTTACACGCACTTACACAATCTTACACGTACTTACACGCACTTACACGCACTTACAGGCACTTACACACACTTACACGCACTTACTCGCACTTACACGTACTTACACGTACTTACATGCACTTACACGCACTTACACGCACTTACAGGCACTTACACACACTTACACGCACTTACTCGCACTTACACGTACTTACACGTACTTACACGCACTTACACGCACTTACACATACTTACACGCACTTACTTGCACTTACACGTACTTACACGTACTTATACGTACTTACATGCACTTACACGCACTTACACGCACTTACACAATCTTACACGTACTTACACGCACTTACACAAACTTAAACTGCACTTACATGCACTTACATGTACTTACATGCACTTACACGCATTTACACGCACTTACACGTACTTACACGCACTTACACGAACTTACACACACTTATACGTACTTGCACAAACTTACAAACACTTAGACGCACCTATACGCACGTACACGCAATTACACACACTCACACGTACGTACACGCACTTACACGCACTTACACTTACTTAGACACACTAACACGCACTTATACACACTTACACAAAATTACATGCACCTACATGCACTTACACGCACTTACGCGCACTTACACGTACAAACACGCACTCACACACACTTACACGCTCTTACATGTACTTACACATTCACTCATGCACTAAGACGCACTTACACGCACTTACATGCACTTACACACACTTACACGAACTTACACGCACTTACACACACTTGCACGAACTTACACGCACTTAGATGCACTTACATGCACTTACACGCACTTACACACACTTACACGCACTTACACGCACTTACACATACGTACATGCACTTACACGCACTAACACGTACTTACATGCACTTACACACACTTACACGCACCTACACGCACTTACACGCACTTACACGCACTTACACACACTTACACGCACTTACACACACGTACACGCACTTACACATACTTACACACACTTACACGCACTTCCACGCACTTATACATACTTACACGCACTTACTTGCACTTACACCCACTTACACCCACTAACACGCACTTATACGTACTTACACGCACTGACTCGTGCTTACATGCACTTACACATACTTACACGCACTTACTTGCCCTCACACGTACTTACACATACTTACACGTACTTACATGCAGTTACACGTACTTACATGCACTTACACAAACTTACACGCACTTATACGCACTTACACAAACTTGAACTGCACTTACACACACTTATACGCACTTACACACACTTACACACACTTACACGCACTTACACGCACTTACACAAACTTTCACGCATTTACACATACTTGCACAAACTTACACACTTAGAAACACTTACACACACTTACACGTACTTACACACACTTACACACACTTACACGCACTTACACGCACTTACACATACTTACACACACTTACACACACTTATACGCACGTACACTTACACGAACTTACATCCATTTATACGCACTTACATGCACTTACATACACTTACACGTACTTACACGCACTTACACATACTTACCCGCACCTACACAAACTTACGTGTACTTACACACACTTATATGCACCTGTATGCACTTACACATACTTACACACACTTACACGCATTTAGATGCACTTACATCTCTTACACGCACTTACACGCACTAACACGCACTTACACGCACTTACACATACTTACACGCACTTACACAAACTTAAACGCACTTAAACACACTTACACGTACTTACGAGTACTTACACACACAAATACGCACTTACACGCTCTTACACGCACGTACACGCACTTACACACACTTACACGCACTTACACGCACTTACACACACTTACACACACTTACACGCACTTACACGAACGTACATGCGCTTACACACACTTACACTCACTTACACAAACTTACACCTATTTACATACACTTACACGTACTTACACGCACTTACACGCTCTTACACGAACTTACATCCATATACATGCACTTACACGCACTTACACGCACTTACACATACTTACACGCACGTACACGTACTTACACACACTTACACGCACTTACACGCACTTACACATACTTACACGCACGTACACGTACTTACACATACCTACACGAACTTACGTACACTTATACACACTTACAGCACCTGCATATACTTATACGCACGTACACACACTTACACACATTAACGCACACTTACACGTACTTACAGGCACTTACACGCACTTACATGCACTTACGCGTACTTACACGCACTTACACACACTTACACACACTTACACAAACTTACACGCACTTACACGCACTTACACATACTTACGAGCACTTATACACACTTACACGCACTTACATGCTCTTATACGCACTTACACGCACTTACACGCACTTACACGCACTTACACATACTTACGAGCACTTATACACACTTACACGCACTTACATGCTCTTATACGCACTTACACGCACTTACACGCACTTACACACACTTACACACACTTACACACACTTAAACACACTTAAACACACTTACACAAACTTACACGTGCTTACACCCACTTACACGCACGTACATGCACTTACACAAACATACACGCACTAACACATACTTACATGAACTTACACGCACTTACACGCACTTATACCCACTTACACGTACTTACACGCACTTACGTGCACTTACATGCAATTACACGCACTTACACACACTTACACGCACTTATACAAACTTATACGCACTTACACGCATTTGCATGAACTTACACACACTTACACGCACTTACGTGCACTTACATGCAATTACACGCACTTACACACACTTACACGCACTTATACAAACTTATACGCACTTACACGCATTTGCATGAACTTACACACACTTAGACACTCTTACACGCACTTATACACACTTACACACACTTACACGTACTTATTCGCACTTATACGCACTTACATGCACTTACATACACTAACACGCACTTACACGCACTTACACAAAATTACACGCACCTATACCCACTTACACGCACTTACACGTACTTGCATGCACTAACACGTACTTACACGTACCTACACGCACTTACATGTACTTACACTCACTTACACGCACTTAGACGCACTTACACATACTTACACACACTTACACGAACTTACACAAAATACACATACTTAAACTGCACTTACACGCACTGACACACACTTATGCGCACTTACATGCACTTACGCATACGTACATGCACTTACACGTACTTACACGCACTTACATGCACTTACACGCACTTACACGCACTTACACGCACTTGCACAAACATACAAACACTTAGACGCACTTATACACATGTACACGCACTTACACACACTTACATGCACGTACACACACTTACACGCACTTACACGCATGTATATGCACTAACACGCACTTATACGCACTTACACAAGATTACACATACCTACACGCACTTACACGCACTTACACGCACTTACACACACTAACACGCACTTACACGCACTTACACGCACTTACACGCACTTATACGCACTTACACAAGATTACACATACCTACACGCACTTACACGCACTTACACGCACTTACACACACTAACACGCACTTACACGCACTTACACGCACTTACATGCACTTACACGCACTTACATGCACTTACATGTACTTACACACACTTACATACACTTACAGGCACTTACACACACTTACACGAACTTACATGAAATTAAACGCACTTAAACCGCACTTACACGCACTGTCACACACTTACACGCACTTACACGCACTTACACGAACTTAAAGCGCACTTACACGCACTTACACACACTTATACGCACTTACACGCACTTACACACACTTACACGTGTTGGAAATGATTTTCACAAGAAAAGGCAAAATCACAGAGAGGCAGGGGAGAGGTACTGACACCACTTTCCTGCCCCTCCGTGACCTACTCTACCCTATCGACTACCCGTGTCCGAGGTCAGGAGAGAGGACATTGCCGTGCCTCCCCTGCCCACTGATGTACCTGTATCTAAATAAGTGTAGTGATGATGCGTGCCATATATCCAGTGGATTATTGCGTACTTACTTCAAGTGGTTCGGTGTTGCGGAAGCTTGGGTGGTACCTAAGCAGGAGGCCGACGTGGCACACTCGGCAGAAGTTGAGCCACAAGTGACCGGACTGTCCGTCTGCATAAAGAAGAGTAACGGCAGGGTTTGGACATCAGGGGGGGAGCATAACCGATCGATATCTATCGAGCGGTTGATGATACGGCCACCGTCCGATGGCCGATCTACGGCTGACGACTAATGAATATGTACACAGAGGTACAAGGGATAACATTTGAGAGTCAAGACCACGTTCAAGCGGTGGTCATCTACCGGAAGCGAAAACATCCAAACAATACCCAAACAACAGCCGAGCGAAGCCGGCAGTTTTGGAGACGGCAGCTGTGGACGGCACCACTGTTCAGCAGAGCGAGACGAGCAGCAGTGAAGACGAGCGAGGTATTTAGCCTGGCTCATTCTCCTCTTTTATTCTATTCTAGTCTACCTAGATTGTAGGTGCTTTGTACCCAGTACTTGGAGTTTATGAAAGAGACTTCCTTCCTCTCTCTCATTGCAGTGTGATCTGGCTGAGTGAGCCTGTGTTGATCTTCACTGATTCTGCAATTGGTTCTGCGCTGTCTCGCATCTGTTTTTTGACATTCAACGATCATAGCTTACAACAAGTGGTATCAGAGCAGGTGTGTCTCAAAATACTTTGCAGACTGGTTGCGCTGTCCCCTACCATCTAACGACAACAACAGAAGCCATGGCGAGCTTCAGTGGAGGCGTCATGGGTGATCACTTCAATATACACCCATTTGACGGAGCAGACTACAACGAATTTTCATTCAACATAAAGATGGTGTTTCTAGCCAAAGGATTATGGGGAGTCATTTCAGGTCCCCCTGAAAATACTCTTGATGCAAACACAACTGCTGAAGAGAAATTACAATGGAAGAGACGCTGCGATCAGGCCTTCGCTATTCTGGCCATGAAACTTTCAGGCAGACTGAAATTTTTGATCAAAGACAACAACGACACTTTGAATCCAAGGATCGCATGGATTGGGTTAAGACAACGTTATCACAAAGTCAGCGACTCCAAACTTCATAACCTGTTCATTCAGTTCTGTGAGCTGAAGATGAGTGACACCACCAGACTGGAGGACCATGTGACACATTTGAAGCAGCTTGTTGAAAGAATCAAGTCCATAGGACAGGCACTATCTGAAAAGGTGGTCGTACTATGGTTGTTTGCCAGTCTACCTACCAGATTTGACACAACAGTTGAACAAATCCTGGCATTTCAAGAACAAGGGGCAACCTTTGATTCAAGGCTACACACTCTTGAAGCAGCCAGACTCCTACCAGCGCCAGGAGGACAAGCAGGAGCTAATGCAAATCAAGGAGCTCCAGTAGTACCAGCACAAGCACCAGCACCAGTTGGAGCATACGAACTAACCCTTGAACGTGCTTGTGAGACCCTATTGCGCGCAGAAGAAAAATATCTCAAAACTCCAGATGGCATTGAAGCAGCTCTGGCAGCCAGGATGGGACATCAAAACCATCATAACCATCGGCCCAGGTTTAAAGGCCATGGACAAGGAGGAATTGCAAATTCCCATTTTTCTTCACAACCTCCTCAGCGGCTTCACTCTCTAATCGGCATTATCCCACCTGGTGCACCAGGCAGCAAAGGCTTTGAATATGTAAAATGCTGGAATGGCCAGCAGTTTGGACACTTGAACAGATATTGCGACAAACCGCGACGACAGCGCTTCCCAGCTCCCCAACATGCGCTTCTCACTACTGAACCGTCATCAGCACAAGCAGACTCAAGTCTTCTTGGAAATTTGCAGCAAATGATGACGCAGATTGTTCAAGGATGGTCACAACTCGTGCATCAAATGGAGGCTATTGGACATCAAACCAGTGGGACAGGCAACACGGCAATCAACTTCATCCCCTGTGTTGATGACACACAAACAGCTCCATCCCTGTCAACTTCAAACCAGCAATCACCATCCAATACTGCTGACTTCATCATGGAAGAACTGGCGTTGTGCTCCATTGACAGTGCCTTTCTCCTTGCCGCGGGCATTCTTGCCTGGATTCTTTATTCTGGCAGCACCCGCCACATGACCTGCAACCGCACTTGGTTTGTGGATTTTAAAGAGTTCAAAAAACCCAAGCCAGTGCGACTTGGTGATGGACGCATCATCCCTGCCATCGGTGCTGGGACAGTACGAGTATCTATCTCCTTTGAAGGAAAAGTGGCCTCCCGTATTTTTTCTGATGTCCTATTCGTGCCAGAACTTGTAGCAAATCTTCTATCTGTTACCAGACGTAACGACAAAGGCTGTTGAGTTATTTTTGAAGAAGATAAAAGCTGCAGAATCTATGCCAATGGTGGCAAAAATGTGGCGGAGGCCAAGAGGGAAGGCAACCTTACTATTTTACCAACACTGGACACAGAAGCTGATGAAGGAACTACAGAAGTTGCCCTGGCAGCAGTGGGCTCCACACCTGCTCCACCTCTCCAACACGATGCTCTCTCCATTATCTGGCATCAACGTTTTGGGCATGTTGGTTTTGGAACTCTTCTGTCCATGTCCAGTGCATAATTGGTGGATTCCTTACCCGCAAATCTTACCAAACCCACCAACTTCTGCTGTGAAGGCTGCCTCGCTGGCAAGCAAGCTCAGGAACCCTTCCCCACACATTCCAACGTCAGCGCATCTGACAAGCTTCACCTTGTTCACATGGACCTATGCTGTATCAAGGATGCGTCTATCTCAGGGAAGCACTACTTTCTTGTCCTTCTAGATGATTTCACTCATCATGTGTGGCTCCGCTTTCTCCAACATAAATCAAAAGCCGCCGATCACATCATCACCTGGATCAAACTGGTTGAGAATGCAACTGAAAAACGGGTGAAGACTGTACGATCCGACAATGGAGGAGAGTTTGTGAATAAAGTCACGGCATCCATCATCAGCGAACTGTACCTCATACACCTCAGCAGAATGGTCGAGCTGAACATATGAATCGTACTCTTTTGGAGAAAGGTCGCTCTATGCTTCATGCTGCGGGATTGCCCTCTGTTTTTTGGGCCGAAGCCGTCAATACTGCAGGCTATCTCCTCAACAGACTTCCCTGCAAACGCCTCAAAGGCACAGGCACTCCATACGAAGCCTGGACAGGCCATAAGCCAAAGGTTGGCCATCTCAAAGTCTTTGGCAGTACGGCCTATGCCTGGGTCACACCATCAGCCCGCGACAAACTGGGCTCCCACACCAAGAAAGGCATCCTCGTGGGCTACGACGACAACAGCCAGTCATACCGTCTCTGGGACCCAACGGCTCGGCAAATTGTTCGGAGCCGCAGTGCCACGTTCGATGAAACATTGCGGGATCGCACCGTTGCTGCCTCTGAGCCACCTCCTCTTCATATCATTCCTCTTGACTCCCAACCTGCACTTCCTCCTCAGCATCCAGTCGAACATGATCAGGACGAGCATGATGGTGTTCTTCCCTCTATCATTCCTGCAGCTGACAACGGCCTTGTGGATGCGCCACCCCCTCCGCCACCTCCACCTCCTCCACCTCCAGCTCTTCGCCGTCCGACCTGGCCCTCTGGCTGGCGTCCTGATGACCCACCACGCCGCTCTGCACGTGTCACCAAGCTCCGTGCTCTCGCTGCCCTGTTCTCTCCCCGCTCGTCTATGGCCTCGGCGGCTACGCTTTCCAGTCCTCCTTCACTCATTTCTTCTCCTCCATCTCCCTTCGACCCTTTGCAGGACCTGGCCCTTGTTGTTCAGGTTGTTGACCCGGTCAGCTACAAGGACGCCATGAGCCGTCCTGACTATGCGGATTGGCATGCCGCAGCTGTTAGCGAGTCTGAGCAGCTGCAAAAACAACGCACCTGGGATCTGGTCGACCTTCCTCCTGGTGCCCCCATTGTCTCCTGCAAATGGGTGTTCAAGCGCAAGCTTGACGAACACGGTGCGCCGGACAGGTACAAGGCGTGCTTGGTGGCGCGCGGCTACAGCCAGGTTCAAGGGGTCAATTACAGCGATACATTTGCCCCTGTTGCCAAGTACAGCTCCATTCGTGTTATCCTGGCCCTGGCGGCTGAGCAGCAGTGGTACCTCCACCAAATGGACGTGAAGTCCGCTTTCCTCAACGGCGATTTGGAGGAGGTGGTGTACATGTCTCAGCCTG